>JAHZNC010003159.1:0-13666 GCA_027744095.1 Zhuqinia jingwanae
TCTGCTCTACTCTTACCAACATCGGTCAAGTAATTAGATATTTTAAACCGTTTTGACATTAAACTAAGATCATTAACGACCCCGCCATTAACCTGACGAGAGATTTTTGTGTGGAGATTATCGTTTGCCTTTTGAACCCTCATTGTTACACAAGTACAAGTATATTCATACTTGAAGACTAAGAATTTTCAAACACCCACAACAAAGTTTCATTAATCAACGTTTGAATAGCCTCATTCGGAATTACACAATTGTAACCGATTTCAGTAAAATCTGTACTTCATATATTGTAGGTGTCGGCGATATTTACTAGCACAATGTTCAGATAGGTATGCACTATGTACACATCTTAGCATTTTAGTGGTTTGATAGTTTGTAGGGCTAATAATTTTATGACTTGTTATGACTCCTGCTAAAATGTAGGACCAGTGCTTTTACCACAGCATTCGATGTATTCTACCGAAATTGATCTTTCTCATCATGCCAGCGTCATGGAAGATACATATATTTACATTCTCATGTAATTTACGTAATCGGGAAGACCACACGCTCGCAAAATAAAAGATTTGTACAACAATATATTTTAATAGGGCCAAATGGGGATCTAAAAAATGAGATGACATTATTATATACACATTATACTGAAGTGTAGTAATAAATAACACACATAATGACGATTAAGCGTATGCAATGGTGCCAAGTGTCAACCATAAAAATTGTTTTGAAGGTGATTTTAACAGATATCACACGTAGGGATAGGTACGTCATATAACATAATTACAAGACACCAGAGCAATAACTAGGTATACAAATATATTTAGTGTGCTTGCTTAAAAATGGAAAACAAGCCATAAAACTAAATTACCCTATTTACAAGTACTGGAGTTGTGAGAACAATATTTCCATAAACAAAAACAAGTATAATTTTTTTGGAACTCACTTTCTCATGATTGATAAAGCAAAATATACATCCTTAAAGTCCCGTCGTGTCATTCAAAAAAAATTGTGCTTCCATAAACCGGACCATCAAAAGTAGCGGAAAAGCTACCATAATTTAATAAATTTTCACTAACGAGCAAAACCAAATGAGCTTTACTTAACCCTCATCTTATATCGCTAAACCATTTTGTCTATAATACCCGTAAAATAAAATTTATTACAAGGCAAAATGACATGATTGGTTATCAATAAACAATACTAACAATATCAAAAAAGGGTCCTTGACAATAACTCTGCCTTACAACCTGTGGGGGTAGAAATTTCATATGAGGCCTTTGCGCAACATTTCAGTTCAATTTCATTAGCTTGACTGTCAGTCGTAGTTCTTGTTCTTACATACAGGTAGACATGGAAACCACTAAGTGGCCTAAGCTACTCCATAATGATAAACGCAAAAAAAATCTGTCTTTCTTCCATGACAAATAAGACAAATATTTCGTCTTATTTTTATCTTGAAATTAACCTTGAAAGATTTTAAGTGCGCAATTCGCTGACACGACAAAAAGGTCTTAAAAGGTTTTTTGTTGTGACATCCATTATCCGTTGTTTTTATGAACAGAAACAAAACCATTCTTGTAAATGCAGTTCTATTTAAAGTCGGTTGTTGGTTCTGAAGTACGTACCTACATTCTTTTCATGTTACATACATCATCATGATGACCAGTAGTTGCATTTATCCTAGGGCATACACAGAGCAATAATGCTGCTAATTATTTTTTTTAAAGTAGCATAATAATAATAACCATATAGCATTTAAATAGTGATGTCTTCCTGAACTTTACTTGTTTCCCACAAGAGATGCATTCATATTTCATACGTGGTTTGTGGTTTATGTATGCGTAGCATCAATTAGNTTGTGGTTTATGTAAGCGTAGCATCAATTAGATATACCGTGTTGATATTAAATCATGAGAAAATTCATGTAATGCAAATCAAGTTGTTTCACATCATAATAATAATGGCAAATGTTTTCCCAGTTCTCCACACAAAAATCAGTGGACTATCATGAAACATGATGTACTTGGGTGGATTGATATACACACTGACATTTTTAGTTCCATGAACTTTTGATATTCATTTATCAGAAAGTTCTGCGTTTTCAAAGCACAAAGGAACTTCGCTTTAGTATCAATTTCTGGTCCTGGGTCTATTCTATTTCTATTCCTCATAGATGAAAATCTTGTAAGAAAAATATATAGCCGGTAAAACGTTCAATCTGATTACAAACTGCATGTATATATACACATAAATAAGTGCACAANGAAAAATATATAGCCGGTAAAACGTTCAATCTGATTACAAACTGCATGTATATATACACATAAATAAGTGCACAAATACAAAAAGATATCCTTTGTTGGTTTTCATGATTCACATGAAACACTTAAAACTCATACTCCCGTTTACCCAGTGTTCCAAGTTTTCAACCTGCTTAGCTAACATTGAATGTAGACCAATGCTCAACAATTTTTTTTTTATCTCGTAGCTATGACAACGCAAGGTATTGCTCAACACTCTATGTGTAAGAGATGCCGTGCTTATAACATTGCATGATATGTACCCACATAACATGGAACATGGAATGTATTACTCTCAGAAGTCACAATAAACTTCGATATATACGAAATACATTACGAACACATGAATACCTACGTGTTACTACGTGCTATAATGCTAGATGCTCACACCAAATGATTTTATAGGCAGGCAACATATAAAATGAGACAAACAAACTCTCCAGAGAAGCGAATGACCACAAAAACTGGAATATAATCTCTCACAAAAACAAAAAAAAAGTTGCTCTTCTGTCTTTATTCGCAGTATAGTTGTACAAGTAGTACGGGGAGCGTCAATAACATGTGAGAATGACCAAGTTGGTTTAGCTATATAATAAAGAGAGGCTAGAAAGGATATTTTTTTTGCAAGAAGTGATTGTAAAAAGAATCACGAGGCTACTAGTAAGGTAATCGAGTTTTTACTCATTCCAGCAATTATATATATACGCCAGTCACAAAAAGCCGCACAAAAATCCCTAACCGAAAATATTTATTTTCTCATTCGAACGAGATGGTCACTTTCAGTACATGGAGATAAGAGATACCTCAAGTATACATCAATGCAAACGCTTGAAAATATATTGTTTGAAGTAAATATACCAAACTGATTGAAAAATAGTTAAAGTGTCAGTCGACAGTCGTCATTGGAATCCATATACGTGTGTGATTGTTAAGTTGTGTTTTAATTATAACTTAGTGTGTACTTGACAGTTACGTGGCGTGGTGGAGGAACATTCTTTGCTGCCATCTGTCATCTAGTAAGTATTATACTTATGATTTTCTTTGTTGATTGAAACATGGTAATAATTGCATTTTAAGTTGTACATTATGCAAAAAAAAATCCAAATGTACAGAATCTTCCTTGGAGTAGAACAGCAAGTGTTATCACAAAACTTTATGCGCATAACGCAAAAAGGTCAAAATGATCAAAGCTAGTTTATGTCCTTGCATGAAATTTGTAATGAAATTGATTTTCTCGAGTCTCGTTATGAAAACTTAATGTGTATTGATAACTTTACCTAACATCAACTCACGAACTACCTACCTACCTATGTAGGTATATTATATCCTGGAAAAAATCAATTACCTTTGTGTACATTTTTTGTTTTGGCCTTCTTGGACAGTTTTGTCAAATTTTGCTTGTATAACTACACACTTTTATGTGTCTGTTTGTTCGGTTTATGTACAAAAGACACTTGTTTAATATTATGTGCATATCTAAAGGTGCACCTATGCATACGACATGATCATCAAGCAAATTTTTACAAGTATTGTTGGAAGTCAAACAAAATTCATTGCCAGTTACTGTGTACCTATGTTATAGTGGGCTGTACTCTCGCTCGACTGCCTTTTTATTGATTCAGAGTATCTATTCAAGACGGACAAGTGTCCCTTGTTTTGTATAAATTAGGCACATTCGTTGTTTTTTTTTGCTTTTTTACTAGCAATTAAGTTGCAAACTGTAGAACAGACAAGTACTCAACTTACATTGATAAAAAAATTGCTTGGTCGCAAATGAATGAGAGAAATTGTTAATTTTACGTGATAAAATGTTATCCACATAACTTTCATCTATTAAAAATTATTATTACTATAAAAAATATTGTAATCAAATAGTGATTTGCCTCTGTAGATTCTAACCAAGAGAAACTACTATCAAAGGCATGGTATGGAGGAGTTGATGTCACAGAGTTTTGATTTGTATTGCTTGTGACTAAACCTTGTTGGTTGTGAAACCTCTCAACTTTCAAAGGTGAGTATAATTGCATTATTTAACCCATGCACCGGTATTACAAATTCACCAAGACTATTTGAATTTACAACAACAAATATGTATTTATTTACCGAGTGTGTTCATTGGGAGTAGAATTATCATATTATAGATGGTATATTTATGGCTAATGGGATATTTTGGAAAGCTAGCTATTTTTGGCCAAAAATTACAATTAATAGATTTGGTAATTTAGACATATGCACAATTCGTCATCAGCTACGTAAAATGCATAATTTCTGATAGAATGACGCCTGAAATATCGAGAAGATAGATTCATCATTGATCATCAAAAGTTTGTGAAATTATAAGTTTGTGCCAAGCAAAGGTAAAAAAGTGGCATAAAGTGAAAGCGTATACCCGAAGGTCAATAGGAAAAGTGAATTTACGGCGTAAGCTAGTAACTTTTTTAAGCAGTCACTCTTCGCTAAAATATTAAAAGCGTCATTCGCCCTGTGGTATGCCCGCATTAACGTAGCGCTCTGAAATGCTCAAACCAAAATCCAAACCAAGCAGTAGTTGACTTATTACACGGAATGACGTAAACTATCGATTTTTGTTACTATTACTAGTTGTGTTCATATGTAGGTATATAGATATAGGTATATGCGTTTTGAGAATGGGTCTGGTTTCTAGTTATGGTAATTGTTTCTCTGTACCATGAAGTGAAAAGTACGTGGAATATGCATGTCCCAAAAGGCCAGTTATTGACACGGAAGAAAGGACAAGGACGGAATATTTCGTATTTCCCGTTTTCCATTTCCGTTTGCAAATAATAAATCACACGTTCAGATTTACGTATTTACGTTTACGTAAATAGGTAAATCACAATTTGTAGTTTTTGCCGTGTCTGCATTTCCGTCCTCATGTTCACAATTGAAAAAAATCTTTTCAAATACACATGATCCTATTTATACATTTATAGTTCAATAGGAGAGAGTTGAAAGGGAATAATTTTTTTCAATTGATTGTTTTAACCTGAAACCGTTCTTTACTTACGTCATCGGTGATGCTTTTTCATTACGAAGAAGAGAGTGGAAGGTTTAGCGTTTAGGTCCTGCTGTTACAATGCACACTACCGTAATCCAACTGAGAGCCACTTATAAATTGCGTCAATGAAACCCATAAATATGTAGCAGTTTTACTTTTCCGTCACAAATTGAAAATAATCCGGAACTATAATTAGCTCAGGTGTCAGGTGATATTCTATCCAGTTATAGTTCATTTTCAATTTAAAAAGTAGTCGATACCACTTTCCTTGATATTTTTTTTTAAACAGTTGCTTGTTTCATTTCACGACTACTGTAGTTGTGTCGATAGTAGTTATTGTGAAGCGTCATGTAAAGAGCAAGCAAAATTTATCTCTGGTCTACGAAGAATATTCAAGCAAAGTGACTTGACCTGTGTGGTTGTTGTATCAAAGTGTCTAATTGTAAGTATTGTCGCGCTTGTAGGTGTTCTGCATGCCAGATAAGATAAATGAAAATAGAATAGTTGACTACATACAAGTTTTTCAAGATTTTAATTAAATTGGAACGGCTAACTACTTTGTTTTTATATTTTAAAGGACTATTTATATCCATTCGTCGTCCCGTTCTCTATTACAAGATGATTCACGGAGGCTCACATTTTCGTAAGGTTATTACTGTCTTGGCAGTAACATATCTACTACACGTGAATGCAGCTACAGACAATCAAAATGTCATCAATGAAATCAACAAGTAAGTGATCTTTGTATGTCATTTTGTGACAAGCATTTTTTAATGTCAGAAACTCTCGTAAAGAATCGTTTTGTGCTTTGAATGTTACAGGTTGGAAAACATGGTGAAAACTATTCAAACCCCTCCGGAACTAATTGATTCTGTCCTAAAGCAAATCGAGTCGCATTGTCAGAAAAATCGTACGATTGACCAATCATATTTGGTATGTGTCTGAAAAGAAAAAATACAATTTAATTTGCTGTATAATTAAATATTTGGAATACAATAATTGATTTTTTAAACTTTTGGTTTGCTGCTTTAGACTAATGCCAGTCATTGTATTGAAAAGTACTTTAATGTGAGCCAAGTTGCTAATGACATGAGAGAAGCGGTTCCAGAAGGGAAAATGGATACAGTTTTCCGGGATATGTGCATCAAATGGCCTAAGGTATGTACTTGCTTAATCGTTTCAATGCGCGTTACATTCATATAATTTTGGTGCATTCAAATTTTTATTTTTTATTTTTTAAATTAGGTGAAAGGTTGCATGAGCGAATTTTTTGTCGTGGTTGATGATTGCTGGTCACAAGGAAACAAAGTTAAAAAGTTCATTGATGAAGTCGTGCGGTTCTACTGCGGGGATGATAACAGTGGGGAGAAAATTGCCATATTCTTTGCAGAGGGGGGTCTGGAGTGCCTGCAAACACATGGAGATGACGTGAAAAGATGCGTTGAATTGAAACATGACTTGGAACTAAATGAAGATACGATGAGCAGTATTGGAGATCTGAATGACCTCGCCAGCAAGAAAATTTCAGTTCCAAAAAACGGACGAAGTGTGCACATCCATTGTAGAACTGCATGAGTGTGCCAGCAAGGGGCTACGACAGTGTAAGGATCCCACTCCCGAAAATTTGATGACATCCATGCTTGTGCAAGTTGGAAAGGCTTTGGAATGCAAAACTTCTGAATTCAAAGCGAGACAGGTATCTACAGACTCTGGGCACCAAGCTACTACTGCTTCTCTACTGACTCTCACCTTAGCTGGTTTTGTTGCTTTTTTTGCTATATAAATAAATGTCAGATTGTGCCAAACGTTTATTTTGTTCTTCAGTATATACGAGTTTAAACCAATGTATTTAATTATGATTGGATACAAGTCAGACCAAAAAGCAATGTTGTTGTACTTTTATAAGCTGAGCTCATTATCCCAATAATGATATTTTTATATATGCAATTTGCCATTTTCACTCAGGGCAGTATACCGAAAATTTTAAAACTATTATTAGCTTTTCAAGAAGTATACAGATCATGGCTAGGCTCAAAAGGCAACTTGTGTATTGTAAATAGTGAACCGGCTGCTAATGTACAGATTCTATACTTTTTTTTAATAATTATAGATTTTTTTAAATTCATGTGCGTTAGATAATTATGTAATTACGATAAACAATCAAGTCAGCACCATTGCAAACTTTCGCCTCGTTCGTTGTTGCACCCTTTCCAGAGAAGTTTTCTCCTATATGATTTTACACGATGACTTTATAATGAATTAAGTTGTGTTGATATAGCTACTGCCATTGTACCTTTTTAATTACGTTTGTGTACGCGATTGTTTCGAGTTTCATGTAACCGAATTTTTAATGTATTTATAGAAAATTAATTACAATTCAAGAAAGAATGTTTCCTATTACTTTAGTCGTATGCGGAGTTGATCCTCTTATTAGTATATACCTACTTAAATATATTGAAGTCAGTTTTATTAAAACCAAATATTGTGAAAATATTACGTAACTTTGCCATTATCATGGGATAATAATTATGTCTTTAGGTTATCCCAAGCTAGAGACAAATTCAAAGTGTTCGGGATACAATCAAAGACAACAAGAAAAAAATGTTCGATGATGCTTTGATCCCCTAATAATTAAATAAAGATCTTTCACAAAACATTATAATTTAATTGATCTTATTTAATGAGTATTCAATTATAAGGATTTAAGAGCATGCATGCGTGTTGTCCGTTAATGTAATGTTGAAGTACTTTGTGTGTAGTGATATTTTTAAAAATGCGTAGAAAAAATTTAAATATCTAGTTTAGTTTATTTGTGATATAAATTTAGCTCATTGTATATAATCATCAAGCTTTAATGTTTTGGCAAGTTCATAGCAACAATAATATGATATGCAATGTATGTGTGTTTTGTGTATGCGTATGTATGTGAATGACGTAATTTGTTTTTAAAAGTTGACTATGACATTTGGAGAAGTTATTAAGTACATTATTATGAATTATGAATGTTGACATTCGTGTCGAACAAATAGAATGGTTGAATAAATCCATTTCAAAAAGACTCATTTAGTATTTACGAATAAAAAACTAGATTTCAATATAAAAAATATCTAAAGGTGGACTAAAGTTTACTTTTTCAAGAGAATGGATTGACCTCCGAGAAGAGTAGAGGTTGGAGATGCGAGAAGGGTTTGGGATCCGATTCCAGCAATGAGTTGGGAAGAGGAAGCCCATGGAGAGGAAATGGTTTGGATGGTGTTACCTTGGAGTTGGGAAGCACCAAGGGTGAGTTGTTGTGGGGCAAGGACAGTCCTGGCAAGGGAAAGTTGTGGAGCAGCAAGATGAAGTTGTTGTGGGGAAACGACGGTTCTGGCAAGGGAAAGTTGTGGAGCAGCAAGAGTGAGTTGTTGTGGGGAAACGACGGTTCTGGCAAGGGAAAGTTGTGGAGCAGCAAGAGTGAGTTGTTGTGGGGCAACGACAGTCCTGGCAACGGCAACTTGTTGAGGGGCAGCAACGGCGATCTGTTGAACTTGTTGGACTTGTTGGACTTGTTGAACGGCTGGGGCAGCTACAACGGTCCTGGCAACGGCAACGGGTTGAGGGGCAGCAACGGCGACTTGTTGGACTTGTTGCACGTGTTGAACTTGTTGAACGACTGGAGCGGTTTGAATAATGGTTGGGACAGCACGGTATCTGATTTCTGGTTGGTCAACGACAACTTGTTGCTTCACAATGGTGGTTTCTGGGGCATTGATGGTAGTTTTTCCCAAAAGGGTTGCTCCCAAAGCTGGACCGACCGCAATGCTAGATGGGGCAGCAGAAAGGAGGGTTGGGGAGCCGAGGAGACCGGCATTAGTGGAGAGGATGGTTGAGCCATGAAGCACTCCGGCGTTAGCGGAGGCAACAGCAAGAGCGAGAACGACCTGCAAATTTATTATTACCACATTAGCCAATTAAACAACAAAAATATTTATGCAAATATGACCAATTTTCCAAGCAAAGTAATAAGATCATTAACAATGAGAAAATCTCAAACTTACAAACTTGAACATTTTGGATGATTTTGTTTGACCACTGTTGAGTGACTGATGGCTGGAGAAGGACAGAGTGGCCTATTTATACGAAACATATATTTTAACCAACACACTATGTATTTTATTTACTTGTGGAACTACTCCACCCTATACTTCAGAAATAAAAATCCGAGTCCAGCTAATTCAGATTCTACATATACGTATGCTACACGTAAGCGTGGTTCGGAACTCTCTCCAGCATACATATTTTTAGCTCATCAAGTCTCATGGATAAGATTTATTGGGTGCTAGTGATTCTTTAATGTTATAGTTATAGTGCTAGACTTTTTGCATATCTTGAGACGCCAACTCAATGCCATTTTTGTGTAATAGACAGTACTTAATCGCATGATCGTATATATGTAAACGTGTATGTACATCACAGTGTCTTGGTCAGGATTGTCAGTAAAATGTCTGCAATTAACAATAAAAAAACTTGCTTTGTTTAGGAAATATGAGATCAAGTTGTGAAGAAAAGTTTATGTAACACTGTGAAAATGGCAAAGTAAAAATACCACCATCTTGCCACCAGTCATTAATGATAATTAGAACTTGCATAAATCCATGCGAATATTCAAATATACAACATACATCTGTATGTTGTAGAGTGCGCCAATATATGTTTCCATTTCGTGTGGTGATGCAAAAATTTGGATGCCAGCAGAAGCAAGATGATGGTAATCTAATCAGGCATCGTTTACCGTTCACTTCTCATTTTTTTTTATAGCTGCACAAAAAGGGGGAAATAATAAATTGCTTTATATCTTAGATTGCATAAAAGTTAGCACAAAGCCTGAGTCAAACGCGGAATTCCATTGCGGGATGCGGTGGACGATGACCAATTACATATGTACATGTGACCACGCGCTGGAGAGAACATCGCATATGTAAAAAAAATTGTATAGTATTTTTTGTCACACAATAGCATCTTGGAAATCATTGCACATGTAATGAACGTGTGAATAATAAAATGTAAGATTGAGAAGAATCTAATTCTTTAGCCAAAGCCAGTTTTTGCCAGAACAGTAACACGCCATGAAGTAATTTGATGATTGTTACAAGTACCTTCGCCAAGAAGCCAACACCACGACATCACAATCATCACATATCATCGTTGTAGTAATAAGTACACAACCCAACCAAACTGAATTGGACTTGCTTGTCTTTTCATCTTCTTTGAGTATTATACCACACCCATATTGCAGACTTGCAGATCTGCCAAGGTCAGGCAAACTTGCAATTTGCTCATTGTTCAGTGGCACCAAAGGCACGATGTTGTCGGATGGTTGCGAACCTATTTTGCATTCGCATTCCATAGGTACGATCTCACGAAATCAGCGTCAAATATTGCCTCATCATTTTGTGTCGTATCATCTGCCTGTATCCGTATTGCATGTCATGTTTGGACAAATGACGCGTTCAGCATCAAATCAAGATAAATGATTTTCATATAAAGAATGGTGTAATGATTTAAATACGTATTAAATAATATCACGTACCTATATATATCTATGCCACGGGACGTTATTGATATGCTCGTTGAATGCTGATGATAGCGTCCATTCCGGGTTTCATGGCATCAACCGCCTTTGAACCTATTTCTTGCGAACTTACTATTATATAATCAATGTCCACGATGACTAATTCCATGCTATGATGTAGTGCAAATTATTATTAAAAGTCAAATTCCAGTACCACAAAATTGCAACACAAATGACTCCACTTTGTATTTCTTACCGCAAGTAAAACATGACACACTCAATGGTGCAATCAAACCAAAAAGTAAAAAAATGGTACAATTTATGAAATGAGGTACACGGGAGGTACTCTGTGAAATGATGTAAATTACATGATCAGAAATGACGGTAATAATTAAACATTTATTTGTGGAACTAGGTATTTTGCTTATACAAAATAGCACAAGCTTTCGATAATTTAGACTACTTGGTTGAGTACCATACGAATACAATACATGCCAATCTCACTGTCATACGGGCATACACAATACGTCTCGATACAAGTAACTATAAATAATAAATATTGCCTACCCATATAGTCAATAGTTAGATGAGATATATATTTCGAACACGATTTACGTAGTATCTAGTATATTTTGTTTAAATGATGCTATTATATCAGCAAACAAGTTATCTTGTTCTTGATCATGAATCATGAACAACTATAGCCAAAAACAGTCCAAGTAATTACAGCCCAGAATTGAATTGAAAAGGAAGTTGCCACATGAAAAAGGGAAGATGCGGTGGAGCTGTGGCTCTCCGACATGGGTGGTACTGTGGACGAGTTACTGATGATGACAGTTGAGCATCCGAGAACTTTCTCCACTCTCTCAAATATATCAGCATGTAATCCTTTGTCTACTTTGTTTTGACAGTTTGGATCAATGGAGCTTAGATCACAAGCAGCATTTGATTGAAACCTCCTAAAACACGTGGGGGAAAATATATTATATAGAACATGCAATAACTTTCATATTTTGGAATTGCAACTTATTCCAAATTTCTAATTCTTTTATAATCACGTCTTATATTTCCTTACAGGCATAAATCATTTGCTTTCATATTTTGCCTCTGGACCTTGCATTCCTCAGTTGAGTAATCTCTTTCGCAAAGTTTTCCCTCGGCTGCTGCCTTTCTCCTGTTTTCTGGGTTCAATAAACGCACCAAATGCATGATTTTTTTAATGTTATACTATGTCAAGTAAACTAAATATTCAGTGGACGTGTTAGAAAAGCATTGTGCAATTTTGTGTAAAAAGTACACACATGTTAATGACTATACTTACCAACTGTTATACGACCTCCTTCTCTACAAATGTCATCATACAGGGCAAAGTATAATTCTCCCGAGACATCCCCACTTCCTGGTTCACATTCATTTAACGCTTGGATGACTTCCGACCAACAATGTTTATAAGCAGAGGTATTACGACAAATGGCCATGTGAAGTTGCTTATCGATTTCATAAATGACTGATTCATTGATTTTACTATCCTCTTGCATGCTGTTCCGTCCCTCTAAAACGGCAATTTTAGGGGTGAAAGTGTCTATACAGCTTTGCCACATATTCTGTAGAAAATATCACTTGATTAGTTTTCACTGAACTTCAATTAAAAACAACTGACAACGTGTTGATGGAGCATTCAACAATGTAGTTTGTTAGTATAAACTTATAACCAGAGTCTATCATGCAAGTCTATCATGTTAAACCAGGTATATGCATAATGTAAATCTTTCTGTGTAGATCTGTTAATTTTTTTGCCTTGTTACACATTTATGTTAACTTATGGTGTTATGGTACATAGACTTACCTGTGCTCTGATTGCAATGTCAAGAAACTTAGATGATTTTGAAACACAGTCAGTTGCAATGCTTTCCAGTTCTTGTAAAGGAGTTTTCCAGGGATCACTCGATCCATCGTCATCAGTATTCCCCGATTGGGCTTCTGATTTGTGGGAGAGAAGAAGTAATACCATGATCACAAACAAAGATGTGTTTGGTGCCATTTTAAAATACCGAAAGACGGACGGGAAATTTTTATCAAAATTACTAGAAGAGTAGTTAAAAGTACATACGAAAATTGATGGATAGATATGTTAGAGTAAAGGAACGAAATCACGCTACTTGGCTTCAATGCAGTGATTAAAATGCAAGTCAGACTGGAAGTGCAAGCTAGCAGGAGATTTTTTTTTTAAATGTTTGTCTACTCTTCGTGTGGGTCTGTTTTAGTTAGATAAACAACTAAAACTGGAAAACGTAGCACGCACGATGATGAAAGAACATATGAAATGAATGCCATGTCGTATTATTCATGTTCCGCAAACGTACATTATCATGAATCAGAGTTGATATTTATGGTACAAGGATACTGATGATGTTAATGATGAGACGCTAAATGAATTATCAATTTGATTGTATTTAAATAAAATACTTTATATGAATAACTGGAAACTTTTATGTCATTTTTAGTAATTCATATTGTCCTACATACTGGTGACATATACCTAGTCACCGCCAAATTTGTCATTTTGTCCAAATATACATACCTACATTCGTAAATAACGTATTGCGTGTATTTTCAGCTTTATGATCGACAAGAGGATATGAATCATATTGTGGTTAAACGTATTTTTCACGAAATATTGACTCCATTTATATTACCTTACTTGGTTAGTAGTGCACTACACTGTGGCAAAGACACAACAAGTTTAGCCGCGTAAAGCGACCCAGACAAAAATGATGAGCATATGAAACACATTGACTT
>JAHZNC010003160.1:0-19569 GCA_027744095.1 Zhuqinia jingwanae
TGGTAACTGTTATTTAACTTTCCCCAGCTCTTCACAGTGCTTGTCAATTAATTTGTTGCAATAATTTGGTTTAAGTAACAGGGCAACATTTAACAAAAGTATTGCGTTGTAGATATGACCGTGGGATCATATACGGTTAAGGAATTTCAAACAGTTTCCCTGTATGTCAGGATGACATTTATCACATTTTCCCATTTTCTCAAAGGCGAAGCATAAACCACCGAATATTATCAGCCCCATTATGTGAGCAGTAACACACGCTGCAAATTTATTAAAAGTTATGCTATCCTCAGCTATGTTTACTTTTTTCTTGTGTAAGCCTAGCAGATTCCTTCCTCTAGTTAGTTCAGACCAAAGCGCCCACTCGTTCCATTTCTGAGCTAGCCCCCCTTCCCACATCCTTCTCACCGTAATTTGCATCCACTTACGATTTGACGTGCAAATTTCCGTATACACATGCTCGGCACTTATCGGCTCCTTCAGTTCTTGGCATTGTGAGTCTTGCCCTCTTTGTGTTCTGATATTAAGACTAACATGAGGTTTAATAATTTGTTCTGTGGTTTCCTCAGCGACTACAGCTGACTGATTAAGAATATGAGTTGTAAATAGGGAGGAAGTTAATCCAGAAATTGAAACTATACTGAAGCTTGAATTTGGAAGGGCACGCATGCGCCGACTATTTAGTAAATATGCGAACATGATCTTTGGATCAATCTCAAATGACTCCCGAAAGAATACCAATTTCAAGCCATCTGAAACAATTTTTTCTATCGAGTCATACGTTTTTGGAGGTTCCTGTGTGCTTGTCAGACTCGTAATTGAGTTTGCATACAAGTTACAAATTATTAAACCACAAAACGAAATTGTTCCAAATAACAACAAATGTCGCTTCCTTAAATTTCTATGCGGTAATTGTCCAATAAATATTGCCAGAGAATAAATAAGGGAAACAATAAAGTTGTTGTGTTTAAGTTTTGTCACTGTTGCAAATAGGATGGCACTGCACACCAAAAACAATCCAACAAAGCACCAAAGACTCCACGAAAATGTTCCACTTGTCCAAACAGAAATGCTGTTCCATTTGTAAGTAGGTTGGAAAGTGCAATAAAAGACCACTTTTCGCTCAAACGAGTTACTTGAGATGCGTGTAAAAAACCGATACAAAAGGTTTGCGTCTTCATTCGGACTTAGCACCACAGAACTTTGTGTCTTGACCCATTGAACTTTTAGTCCATCGACACGCTGGTCTGGTGTGTATACTTGCATGGACAAATTATGAACTGCTGATAAGGTCAGCGCAAACATTATGCCATGCCAGCAGTATCTTGACTGGTGTACAGACTTGAACAACAACTTGTTGCAAATGTAACGATCCTTCACACGAAAGTCATAGAGATGATAGTATGAAGGTAAGCGCGTGAAAATTTGAAAGGGAATTTCCCTTTGATTCCCATCCCAGAAAAGATGCTTGTGTAGTTGAGTGGGAAGTAATAGTTTGTCGCTTGAGGTAGCAAGTAAATTAATGTGGGGGCCTAGGTATCCGTTGGAACATAAGAATATTTGAGGTGACGGGTATCTCATAGTGTAGCAAGATTTTTAAGGATGGGGTCGTAAAGAAAAGCTCATTGGCGGAAGTTGCCCAATCAAAAGGGTTCTCATCAAAGTACAAAAATACAAACAATGAAGATTCGTGCATAGAGTACCGAAAAAATGTTTGAGTAAACCAATCAGACTTCACAATATCATTTGAGGACACTATCATTTGAAATGGTTGATGATATTTGTATGAGGTGTTGCGGGTGAGGATGCCGGAAAAGTTAAATAATGTCATGCTAACTGCTTGTTTTGCAAATTGTTGCACACATGCCGTTTCTAGTCCGTAAAGAATTACTTCGAATTGATTGTTGCCCAACCACAGGTTCAGTAATATGTTGAACAATTTGGGTTGGCACGTTTGTGTCATGTTGTCGATATATTTGGATTCGCAAGTGGCGAAAAATAACTGAAGTAAAATAATGTTTAATTCGAGTTTCATTGTTGGTCCTTTTCAAACTTTCTAAATTGACAAGATGATTTTTCTTTAGAAAACTTTATATTTTGGTCTAAAGCTTCTACCTAAAAATAACTTTGAAAATGCTCAAACACTGCCAAGGAACTAACTGACGTACTCATTGTTGTGTAGTACATTTAAGAAAAGCCAACTATTGTGATTTCAAATTGTTGCCAACAATTTATTTTGTGATTGTCTAAAATTACCCTTAAAGTTGTTTGTTAAAGATATTGTGAAAGTTTTATTGCTTTAAAAGTTGCTTTGATTACTTAATTGTATTATCTAAGTTTTTTTTAAATTTAAGTTAATGGCAAACAAATAGAGGTTTTTCAATAAGTAACCTACACAGTAACTAACCTTAACTTGCTTAATAGTCTACAGTAAATATTTCAAATTATTCCCAAAGTTTACAGACATTTCAGAATAGGAAAATACTGGTTTATTTATACTTTTATCCTTTCATATATAATAAATGGGATGTGACAATGAAAAACCTTTGTTGTCAGAAACATTTTCATTGATCCTAATATAATAATAGTATATTTTAAAGTATTTTTGTACGTTGCCCTCAAATATTATATTCAATACATGATTGTTTGAAGAAAGCTATAAAAATGTATATAATTCCCCATTTTTAAATTGTAAAACACACTGTTGTTAACCCAGTGTATAGAAACAACATTACATAAAAATTAGAAATATGTGTCATTATTTTTATCTTTATTCAAAGTTCTTCAACAAAATTATGTTTCAAATCATTGATAAATAATTTAAGGTGACCATTCATATTATTTTACACAATTGTGGGGATTGCGTGATGAGTCGTTAAAATTTCATAATACCTTAGAAATTACAGATAAAATGAAACTATTAAATTTGCGTGAGCAATAATACAAAAGCACTTATATTTTTCTCAGAAAAAAATACTTGAAGCAAATCATGAGTTTATGGTGAAACTAATATTAAGTTAACACTTAATCTAAATAGCAAACATAAAACATCATTTAATATGTTTGCTTAAATTCAAAATAATAATTTTTACATGGGTGGAGCCTTCAAAAGTGTTTTGGACAAGAGAACGCTTATTTAAAAAAAAAAACTAATTTATTAATCAGATTATGACCTATATAACCTGTCTAAACTATTTAATAAGTTAAACAATCCGGATTGAAAAAATAATTTATAAAAAAAATCCCCATATAATTCAATGTAAATTTTTCGTATGGTATATTCTTTATTTGTTTTCACTTGGTAATTTGTTTGCGGACCTGTTGGAAAACATCTAAATTAAATATGTTTATTATGGAGACAAATTGTGTTTGTTTACTTTGCATTTGAATTATTATCTTAATAAGTTTTTTAAACGTTGTTTTATGGAAGTATGTCCTTCAAATATTGCTGGTATTACTCATTGTCAATGCACATAGTTATAATAACCATCAATTAATATGTTGCAAAAATATCACTTCACAGGTTTTCATAACATTTTCAGAGAAAATGTGTACCCATATTTGCACATTCACCCACATCAATTTGCGTAATTCTAATCATATAAATTCTGCATTTTCTTACTTTCATTGATGTGGCAGGTGTGAAAGTTGTACATACAATCACTTAAAGTAACTACTTGTTTTTCGGGGACCCACTTTTCCAACATCCCAAGTATTGTTGTCCAACACCCAATATTAGTCAACTTGTTAAGCGGTATTTAGAATATTTCATCGGTCCGAGTGGCATTAATTATAATAGGATGAAATACATTTGCAATGACGTAAAATAAGGAGTCTTGTCCATTCCTTACAAATACCTCACGTTTGGTTGGTGCTGAATGGTTTAATTGAAAAATATTATTATTATTTTAAATTATCACAATTGTCAGTCTTGTAAACCAGGTACTATCTTAAATATCTTCGTCATCACGTTACAACGACATTTGTCGAATATACAGAAATGGGAAACGAGTTTGATCAACATTTTGCAATATTTACAATTTTCACCAAATGCGTTCTTCACTTTTCATGGCAGCCAAACTCCAACACAAAGCTTCACGAGGGTTTCCTTCGTTATTGCTCCACAGTTGAATTTCCTTTTTGCGTTAGTATTCAAACAGGGGCTCATGTAAAAACCAACCAAGCCGTACATCCTCACATAAACATAACTTATTGGTACTACTGGGAACACTCCAAGTTCCAGGACATTTCTGAAATCTATGAGCACACGTTTTTGAACAGTCGCTTTAAAAATCAAAACTGTGTGGTACACTTACCGCCTGTTGCAGGATTTGCTGTGGAAGATCTGAAATCCCATTTCGATCACGTGCTAAACTACGAAGAGGGGATTCCAGAGTTTTTACAACCAAAAAGATTTTATCCTCCAAAGTATGTGCTCTTGCCGTTTTCCAAGGAGACCATGAATCAATCTCACAATTTGGTTCCAATGTCAAGCTATAGGTACTCGCCAATAACTGTATTACTTGGTGTAAATGGGCCCGAAATTTATCTGGCTTGCACACCTTGCCTCAATGACACCTACGACTCGGAAAATCAGCAAGCCGCTTGGGTTCCTTCTCAGCGTATTGACAATCTTCTGAAAATGTCGCTTGATACCCCGGAAGGATTTGCCGAAATCTGGAAACATGTTTTCTTTGGAGATGGAGGCTTACAGCCGGTTTGGCATTCTTTAGATTCACTCTGGAAAAGCGAAAACGTATGTCCGTATATTGGCAAGGTGTGGAGCGTTTCCCAGACAGAATCTACCCAAAGTCCGGAATTTTGTGTAAAGAATCACATTCGTTTGTCAATTAATTGCACATCAGGATCCTGTCTCCAAATTTTATTAAATTTTAATTACGCCACCATGGAAACCACACTAACTCAAGTAGAACTAAACCTGCAGCAGTATACTTCACAAGGAGCCAAGTTTCATGGCTACCGGTACTCCGTTTTGATACACAAAATGATCACTCGGGAGCGATCCCAAAGTACTAATGTGTATGCTTTGCTCTCACCGATTGAACTATCTGGATGGGCAACAATTCTAATTGTCGTGATTTGTATGGGAATTGTTTTCCATTCGAGTAAATTTAAAGGTAATCCATATTTCTGGCTGATTGCTGTTATACTGGAGCAGGAAAACGACAGATGGGGATCTGTTAATCGGAAAAATGGGCACCTAGTGTTGCTATGGTTATTTACAGCGCTTTTACTAAGAAATGTGTACACCTCATCCATGTACGCGTACATGACCAAAGAGCCAGAATCCTTGGGAATCCCCCAAACGTTCCATGAGCTCGTGTACAACAACAGCATGCAAATTGTGAGCACTCGTTTTACAAGTTGGTTTCTTTTCATGCCTCTGGGACCTTACTCGGAAAAATACCAAACGCTAGGAACAAGAGCACTTAAATTCCTGGAGCATGCCATGCTAAAATTCTGGACATTTGACGATGCCACTTTGCCAAAGCTATCAAGTGGACGTGGTGTTGATGCTTCAATTGATTCAGGATGTGAGTCAGCGATCACAACGTTGCCTCATTCAATTAAAAATTTGGAAAGCAGCCCAGATTCCATGCGGGATTATCAAAGTTGCCTAAAGTGGAGTAGGTTCGCCTTGGCATACGACACTGATTTAAAGACTTATGACAGGTTTGACCAATCCAAGTATGCGAAACTCTTGCTGCTGCTGCATGGGCAGTATGAGCTAATTGAGAATAATGATGCGACACAATTTCCAAAAATGCATTTCTGGTGGGTGGAGGCTTCGCACAGGAATTATTTGTCGGGATACTTTTTTCGGAAGGTGGCATATCTTGTGGAATCAGGCATTCAGTCATATCAATATCACCACGAAGAATTGAAATCACAGCGTGAGGTGCTGTACAAGTTTGTTAAGGTCAGTGGATTTTCCAGGAATTGGAGCTTCTATTCCCTTGTGTGCCAAGTAATTTCCAAGCATGCATCCATGGGTCGGCAGTCACCTTTAAATCGTTTGTTGCGTTTGGAGGAAACCATGACAGCGTCTGGAAGATTTGAGGATTTCAAATTAATTTGGGGGTTGTACGGTGCATTTTTGGCAATAACAGTGATAGTCTTTATCGGAGAAAGAATTAGTTTTCAGATTTTTCGATTGAAAATCCCACATTATAATTTAAAATGAAATCGATTTCATTACAATCAAGCTCCTTTGACTTTGTTGTGTTATTTGGTAATGTTTGTCCCCTCAAAGATTTGTCCCCAGGTTCTAATTTTCTGTAGCATAATATTATGAAGCAAGCAAGATCACAAAGTTGTCTACTTCATGCATGATTTTTGTAAGTATTAGAAAGAGATATGATGTACGTGCAGAACTTTTGTTGTTTATCAATATAAATTAAAGGAATAATAATTTATAATAATAATGAGAGTATCGATTTTCGAGCAGTACAAGTAAAGGGGAGTTTATGCTATTACATGTTTGTAACTTTAAAACAAGGAATACAGAACTTTGTAAGTCAGTATAATAGTTTAATTTTCTAGCAAAATGTTATATTACATGACGAAAAGATAATTTTCCATTTTTAAAATCGATCTCTTCTTGGCATTTTCATATTTTTAGGCTATGTTAACGTAATTTATTATACAAAAAACCACTCTTCTTACTTTTTCAATTTTTTTTTGCCTAGTAGCCCATTTGGACTCATAAATTATTAAATTCGCTATAAGTTTTGTATTATAGGACCACTACCACGAAAAGTTCCCAATACTTAATACGCCATAGCGTCAAAATAATATTATATAAAAACCCGTATTTAAAATATTAACATTATTTTTCATTTTTTATTTCCTGAAGTTATTTTATTAGACTTCAAGCTCTCTAATATACAGTAGGAAAGCTTTACATGCGTTTAGGTACTACAAACGATTATTTGCTTTGAATTATTTCCAGTTCCAGCTTTTCAGCAACAGCAGCACAATATTTTCTCAGCTCAAAAGTTTTTAGTTGTTAACTCGCCCCAATAAAATTAGCACAAGTAGCATGATTGGTTTGCGAAATAAAAATTATTAAAGAACGTGGCTTGTTACAATTTACCGGGAATACCTGTGTATATATCCAAGTTACAGTAAAACGTTTTTAAAACAGTTAAATTGGAAGTGTTCCACCTGCGGTTCATAAAAAATCCTCAAAAAATCTGCACTTTAAAAAATTGTCTGCACAATGTCCATCACAGAAGCAGTATTCCGTGTTGAGATGTACATTGAGAAACTCGTTCCGCCTCCATTCTCCGTTGTCGTGACCCCCATCTACGCTCTACAGAAAAGTCAGCTATACTCAAAGAGAAAGCACAAGGTCCATCGATGGCTATCCCTGTTTCTCATTTTTGTGATCATTTATCCATTCTCCATATTCCATCTAATTTGGCTCTTTTTCAACTGGAAGTCCTACACAGTGTATAATATTGAGCATGCAATGCTATACACGATTTTAGTTTGTTTAATCACGATACTCCTTTCTAATTGCGAGATTGTGCTCTGCAAACACAAAATGGTCCGTTACCTTGCTAACCAGCGGAATCAACTAGATGTTGATTTGATTGTCAATTACTTTAGTATTAAAATACCCTTCCTGGGCATCATCTCCCCTCCACAAGTGATAATTTATTGTTTATATTCTGTCGCCGTTCTGAGCCCATTTCTTCTTATTCTTGTTCCCTTCATCATCAGCTATGAACCGGTGCAATGGATGTTTGGTGACACTGGCTTTCTTGTGAAATTTGTAATTGGTATTATATACGGCTTCATCAGCATGTATGGCATCATGACACTTGTCTCTGCTCTTTTGCTCTTAGTGGCCTTTGTTGAATGGATGGTTATGTATTCTTCCAAAATGATTTCTACAAATTTGCCATTCACTCCTTCTTCTGTAAATAGGGTTAAATTTCCCAGGTGTTTAAAGCGTTTCAGAAACTTACAGATATTGCTAATAATTCTTCAAGACAATATCAAGACTTGTGCTCTGATCTACATTTATGTCGGGATTTTGATGGGGTCATGTGCAGTATGCCTGGCTATTGAAGTGACGTCCATTGTATTGTCTATTGTTGCGCTAGGAATTTTGATGTTTTGTTTTTTCAATGCTCTGGTAGTTACATTTCTAGTAGGGCTAGTGCACAAGAAAAGTATACTTTTTAAGCAACACTGGAAACAAGTTGAGAAAAGAAAGGAGGATTGCAAGCGTTTACAAGCTTGTCCCCGAGTGGGCTTGACAATCGATCCATATGGAGCTATCATTGCTGAGCTAGGACTCCGTATTTGTGATGATATTGTCCATAATGCGGTCACGCTATTGCTGTTAAATCGCGTATAAAATGTTTGACTTTAATTTATACATACATGAATTTTTTTTCCTGCTTGTTTGTAAAAAACAACTTACTTGTATTTTCAAATGTCAACATATATGATAAGTTACATAGTCAAAGTCATACAAATACGTTAAGTAGCTTTTCCTAATAAAAATCGATAAAGGATTTAATAGTTCAATTCTTCTGTAATATATTTTTTGCCAGAAATTTTATCAATATTTTATTTTAATTCAATGCGACGATATATCCTGTAAATAAGTATTAATGTTTAAACATAGTTCTATAAAAGCATTTATTGTTCATATTTTATTGTGATGTGTAAAGGTATGTTATTACAAGACCAAGGAATATTCATGCAGTTAGTAGTGTTGCTTTTAAACTGTATTCCCATATTATGCATCGGCATGTAAAGGATGTTTTCGTGTTAATTGATGTTGGGCTTTTAATTACACAGTTATTTTACAGTACTGATGTTAGGTTATGAAAAGTAGATTTTAAAAATTGTGATTACCTGTCGACATTTATTTGAATAAAACTGCAACCACTAAATACTAACCAAGCACAAAAACTCAATAACTGACATACGTAATAAATATAATATCAATTTATATTACAATTTTGAAGCAGAAAGTTTGGTATTGTGTGTATTTTGAATGCTTGATGTCATACCAATTACATCTTGGATCATGTAAACATTTTGAATAAACTAAATGTTAAAAAAAATTAAATGTACGTAACACGTACACACATGTGCTTAACAATAAAAGCTCAATGTGGGTTATTCAATGCAATCCATTTAAAAGTTTATTTTAAATGGATCAAAGCATAAAAGATTAAACGAAATACGTCACCCTTTAAGTCTCCTGAATTTACCAATTGACACAAAACCAACCATCAATACCCTGTTATTACAAAAAATTGATTCAAATCTTTCAGATATTGCTAATAATTCTTCAAGACAATATTAAGACTTGTGCTCTGATCTACATTTATGTCGGGGTTTTGATAGGGTCATGTGCAGTATACCTTAATACCTTGCTATTGACCTTGTCATCCATTTTATTGTCTATTGTTGCGCTAGGAATTTTGGTGTTGTGTTTTTTCAATGCTCTTGCAGTTACATTTCTAGTAGGGCTAGTGCACAAGAAAAGTATACCTTTTAAGCAACACGGGAAACAAGTTGGGAAAAGAAAGGAGGATTGCAAGCGTTCACAAGCTTGTCCCTTAGTGGTCTTGACAATCGATCCGTATGGAGTAATCATTGGTGAGCTAGGACTCCGTATTTGTGATGATATTGCACCTAATGCGGTCACGCTATATTGCTGCTAAATCGCTTGTAAAAAGTTTGACTTTAATTTATACACAAGGATGCATACCTAAATATTCTTTTTAAACTAATTAAATAAATTGTTACCAGCAGTCGTCACTGGACAAACAAAATCAAAGGTTACTACGTTTACCCCATGCCATGCACACTTCCGTGCACTACTCATTTTTTAATTCTTGGTTCTCAACAATTTGATTTTGCATATTTCTCCGACTGTCCAGAATTCTTTTCCACATTCCACATCTGCCAATTAAATTGAGTTGTATTCTTCAAAAGAGAAGATAACAACTTGGCCGTACTCGGTGCTGCTATGTAAGCGACTGTACTTACATTATCTTCGGAGGCGTAAATATTAGCTACCTGACCCGAGTTCTAAGAAAGTTCAGAAATCATAAATGATTTTTCAGACAAGGTGGAGAAAATGGATTGGTTTTCGATTTTTCGAGAAGAAGATTGCTATTTTTGCCAGGTATCAACTCTATCATGGTTTTAATTTTTTCTAAAAATTGGACCCGAGTCTCTCATCTCTTTATGAAAAAGAAGTTTTGAATTGGGTGACTTTTTATACCAAGGAATAAAGTTACATGTACTTAAAGATTAAAAAATGCATGCTGTCATAATACAAACGCATTTAAAACACGGTAGTTATACCAACTCCATAAATATAGCACAAAAAAGTTTATTAGATTCTACTTACATATCTTCATAAGTACAACATTTTCCTGAGAAATATTTACAATACAAACTTTACATAGAATACTCCTGTTGAATGAAAATCAAGTTAATAAGTAATTAATTGACATTAAATATACAGCTGCCTATATTAGTAGATACCGAGTGGTTTAATTTGACACATGTTTCAAGATAATTGTTTCATAAATTCATTGGGTTCTTGATTGATCGCCTAACGACTCGTTAGTAACGAGAATACTACACAACTACACTGATTAAACCTGAAACTTTAATTACAGTTTTTAATTAATTAATTTACGTTAAGATGTGAAATTTGGAATTTGTATTACAAAATTACTATATATTAACGATAAGAACTTTAACTATTTTAAACTTGCTCCATCAACTGATGCCTGGTGTGTTTGAAGTTGCTATACAAACCTGTCGACACTCGATTCACCTTCACAGAAAGTGTATCCAAATTGGGGAACAAATTCCAGATGTTAGATTCTAACATCCGGTTCTCGTATCCTTCAAACTGGATTATCGGAGTATTCTTCTCCTCTTTCAATTCTTCATTTGCATTGCAAACTCCAGACGTTTCGCATTCTCTACAATTGCTTTCCTGGTACATGTTGACAGCTATTGTGAGTTGCTGGAGGGAGTCTTTCATGGGAAGTAAAAAGTCCAAGTGGATTCGGTTCTGAATATCCAACTTTAGCCGTCGCACTTTAGGAAGGCTCAATCGGAATATAGTTGAGTCTCTCAGAATTGAAAGGACATCCTCACAACACGTTGCCTCAGGCGCGTACAAAGTCAGGCTTTCCAAAGTCTCACTACATTTATTGTGGATAAGTTGACATATCTCGGCGAATGGAACGAAGGTGTCGGCGTTGGGATTCTCTAGGTCATGGAATAAAAAACTTAGAGTGGTCAAGCCCAACTGTGATGCAGCCTCCAGAGATCGACAAACGTCTCGAAAAAAATTCACTGAGTGAAAGTCCAGCACAAGCGACTTTAAATTTAAAGTTAATATCGCTGAAAAATCGTACTCGTCTTCATCCACTCCATTGCGCCGAACGTCAAATGTAGAAAGTTGTCTACTTTTTCTAATTAATTCATTCACAAATACAGTTGGTACATGAATGGCAGTAAGTTTCTCCAGGCTGTGCAAATGGGGCAGTGGATGATCCCTTAACTTATCTCGCAGGACCGGGAAACTACCAATATATCCATAAAGGCCGCCCTGATGGCATAGGGTCAACTCCTTCAAATTTTGCAATGGCGCAAGGAAATCTCTAACAATTTCGTAAGCTTGATCATCAGTATTTTCTTCTAGACCAATTCTTAGTTCCAGAACGTGATGACCATAGTTGTGAAACATATACTGTAACTCGCTCGTAAATTCTGGATAATAATGATATGTATCTCTAAAAAATACATCTACACATCTGCCTATAAATGGACTTCTTGCGCCATTTTGTGGATGAGTTTTTTCGAAATGATTGAGAAAATATGTCAACCTTGCTGGTCTCTTGGTGTCAAAAGAAAGACTATTCCTTACAGGTTGAATCAATTTCCAGTATTTCTCAAACTCTGCGACGTTGGATCCATTTTCAATTAAATCATCCACAGAATTAGCCCAGGTGGAGCACACAGAACGACACTTTAAAATAGATGATATCACGCGTTTTCCTTGCCCTCCTTTGATTTCGTCTATGGTATGATATAGCTCTTGAGTCGCCAACTGCTGCAGTAGTACTTTGGGGAACAGGAACAGTACTCTCTTTGGCTTCAGCAGTTCTCGGAAGAAAGGGGATGAGTTGCTCAACCCCTCAAAGTTCTCTGGACTGTCAGCCAGCTGGTCAATCACGTGATCCCAAAGCTGAAGGAATAAAAATAACACAAAAAGGATAAATAACAAACAATTAACACTTGATTCATTGTTGCAACATGTGATAAGGCTTACTACTTACTTCCTTTGGAAATATACTGAGCAGTTGCTCGGATTCCGCGTTTAATTTCGCTATCGATAGTTCATCCATGTCTTGTTTATTCGTGACATTTTCCTGCTCCTCCATTTTGGTTTCGTGCCCGGACTCCTCCTTTCTCGATCTAAATTAAATGATTTAAAAGAACCCACAAACAATCAGATCATAAAACTAAAATCCAAACAAATATCTATGCAGTAGGACAATGTAATGCAATTGTATTGGCAAACTTGCCTTTTCTTAATTAATAAGATCCCCTGGTAACTCGTCGATAATTTGACTAAAGTGTTCCGTTAAGTTGTTGGTGTTTGAATTTAATGGCCACCAAAATGAGAATACAATTATGAAGCAGGCAGTTTGATATTAAATCACATGTATACAGTAAACAAAAAAATACTTGAGATTTAAAACCCCGCGAAATAAAATATGTGCCTCCGTTGATTGGCTAAAGGAAACGATAGGCACAGGGGGATTGAAATAAATCAAAGTAATGTTACTTTGAGTAGTGTAAAGCTTACCTTTGTTTTCTTCCTATGCACATGTTTCTAGGGATGTGTTTTCATAAGCGAATTACCTAATTTTCTGTTTTCAAACTTTAAATAAATGTTTTGAATGAGAAAGCATTACATAGTAACTATAACATTACCTGGATGTACTTAATGATATAAACTAGACTTTATCCCAGGTAAAACGCAGGACCCCTACACGCAATGTTTTAAATTCTAGTCCCCATTTTAAGCAAATTTACAATTCTAGCACATTCTCATTTCAATTTGCAGCATATTCACATTTCCAGCATATTTAATTTGGATTCCAGTCCATTCATTGTAAAACTACCCCAGCCCATTGTTGTGATTCATGATTGTACAGCCCAAGCCCATTGTTCATAGTCATTGTATAACTGTCCCAGTCCAACAAGCATTTATAACACGTTTGGTTCTTTAAATTGAATTTTTGTAATAAGATCACAAATTGGTAGATTATATTTAAGTTTATTCAAAAGTTTAGACAAAAACAAGTTAGAAAGTAGCAATATTAATAAATTTGATTAGATTAATTATTATTTGAATCATTGTGCTTTTTTATGTGCTTATATTTAAGTAACTGTGGAAGTGCATGCATTTGTTTTAATAAATAAGATTACATGTCATAATTCTAAAAGATATCTCATTTCAAATCAGCATAGAGAAGCACAAATATGCATAGTATACATTGTCTACTGGAATTAATAATGCTTGTTACTTTTTGCTATAAACCAAAATCAAAAAGAGTGGAAGTAAACTACTACCAAAAATGCCCACAAGTATTTTGTTAACTGGGGGTTCGTAGCAACAACACTTGCGGCCGAGGGGACTATTTTATGTGTAGACAAGTGAGTGGGAAGTGACCCAATTCCTTCCAACTTCCATGCATTGTCTCGAATCGGTACTCCCGATTAGACTTTGAGCAGCTTGAAGAAGCGGCTAATAATGATGAGCCTTTTGTTGAAAACACAGTTAGGCAGCTCTTGGAACTCTTGTGCTTAATCAAAACCTCACCATTTCCTTTGTTCATTTTAATTATTTCCCAATCATCAGCATTTGATTCCCCTCCTAGGCATTTGTCATACACGACTTGCTCATGTTCATGATTCAACTTTAAGCATTTATCTGCGGTTTCCTTCGAGTTCGTGGTGGAATAAGGAGTAGCAAGAAACAAGCCAAATTTCCCGTTGTTTACAACCATTATCTTGTCCAGTGGAGTTGCTACATCCTCACTTTTTACCTAATGGGCCGAGTCATTACAGGCAAATCGATCAGAAGAATGAAGACATTTTCCTGTTTTTTGGTTAATTAGTTGAAAGCCGTCTTGAATGCAGTCTCCTCTAAAGCAGGACTGAATACAAGAAAAGGAAATTATTTGACTGAATAATGAAATAAAAACGACGAAAAATATTTTTTGTATCAAATAACAATTAACCTTGTCCTGACCACCAGGTGTGCCCTCCGGCGTAGAAATGTTGCATAAGGTCGCATCGGTGTTATGCAAGTAACATTGTAATGTAATACATTTAGCTTTGGTCTCCTAATTGTTATGTTATAACATTACATCAAATTACACCAGGCAACAAAATGTTGTTTCCATGTTGTAACTGACATTGATTTTTCATTGTTGGTGGTTGCTTCTCAATCGGAAAAATATTTACGTTTGAAGGGTCGTTACTGTGAAGTCACTTTGCATCTGGTGAGCCAACAAATTGGGCGATTCCTTCATCCGCACAATTTGAAAAGTAGAATCGCTTTTTGGGAGGATCATTTATTAAAACATGTTCCCAGTTTGGGCAAACAATGCTTTTCCCATTTTTTCGTGCTCCTAGTATAATTCACGTAAAAAAATAATCATCATCCTCTTGAGTACATTTTCTAAAATGGTGCGTGCAATAATGGTTTACTCACACATTGCCAAGTGCAAGGCCCAAGTAACCCTTACCAATCCAAAGGTAATTCCCGATTTTTTCTATATTGGTAAACAAGAGTACCTGTGTACTGACGTATAGGTTTGGTCTTGCAAGCCCCATTGTGAAACGTACTACATCTGTATTCGGATTTACATCCTGTTAGCAGCATGGCAACATGAAACGTGAAACTGAAAATTTTTATCTTTCAGAAATGCCACTCCATGTCCCTAATACCAACAATATAATTAGAATCATTTTTTAGTCCAGTTGGAGGTAGCGGTGTTTGCACAAAGAAAACACGTAAGTGATGTGTACTCTAATGATTTTTTTCTGTCTATAGCTGATGGCTATTCAACTAGAGTGAACAACAGTCAGATCCCTTACATAAAGGAATATTATCTCACAAGATTTCTTGGAACACCAACAGGAATTATGACTCGGATATTATTTTTANGATGGCTATTCAACTAGAGTGAACAACAGTCAGATCCCTTACATAAAGGAATATTATCTCACAAGATTTCTTGGAACACCAACAGGAATTATGACTCGGATATTATTTTTAATTAATCGCAAAAATAAAAATTGGTTGTTCCCAATTTGCGGACAAAGATCGCTTCACAAATGTTGTCTGTTCTGAGCTGTGCATGTAGAAAATGTGTGGTTATGTTGCTTCTCCAACCAATTCTTTATTCTGACTAATTTCAAGTGACGTCTCAAGTAAATGTTCATCATCATCTCTAAATCATGATCATGAGCTAATTTCCTGTTGTTAGTATGGTCCAGTTTATTTTTGCAATGCCAGTATAATAATGTCTTTTTGCACTCTGATCACGTAAATAGTTCGTCGTTCTTATCAATTTTTTTACCGGATACATTTTTTAGATAAATTCATTTGTGCATGACATTGAAACTTTCAACTTAATATATTACGAGAGTCCAACTGAGTAATGAATTGCATGATTAACCAACCAGTTGAACAATGAAGTTAGGGTAAATGGGTGACAAATAAGGGAACAAACCGGCAGAAATGTATTTGCATGCACAAGCAATTTTTTTAATACAAATCACTGATGATTTTTCATTTAAGCAAATTAAAGTTAGAATAAAAAACATTATACATTAAAAAGTATACAATTGGGATGGATTAGTTGATTCAATCTTTATTTAAGAAGGAAACAAGTGATGCAATTAACAAATGGAATAACCGAAATAACTCGCAAAAAAACAGGGTCATTTTAGTTATGTCAACTACTACCTAACTAAAACAGTTTAAACTTTGAAAGCATATAACTCCCAAATGCAGAATGGTAAAAATTTTAGTGAATGAGTTAGCAACTATGAATTGCTCGTGGTAAATTATGTCTGAAAATAAGCAAATTGGCCTAATTACTATACGTATTAGTTGAAGATCCTGGAATTCAAAGATCGGAACATGTAAGTTTAGTGCAGATCGGTCAACTTTTGTCAGAGTGGTCCCCGACAAACAGACAAACACTGTGGTCGCACTAACTACCTTTTAAGCATCAAATGCTTACGGTAGGTAACAACTACTTATGTTTTTTATCGCCAAACGATAGCAGTCCAAAACATTAATGACGGTATTCTCAAATTTTTAATACGTTGACAAAAGTACATTGTAAACAAACATAAAATACTTCACATGTAAAACACATATGTATTAAAATAAATTATCAAGTATGCTTCAGTAATGTCAAATTAAAACTGAATTATTATTTTTGAAGGTTAAAGAGGAGATCTATGTACGTAATCTAACATACTCCTTTGAAGTTATAACATTCGACAATGTCACCTTAGCTTCAGTTAACAAAGTTGAGACCATAAAGTAACAACAGAACTTTTTACAGAAAAAAATTTCCTTTCGCCCCTTTGACTTATGTTGAGTGATATATTTGACTGGTGTTATCAAAATACGGTCGATATGAAATCGAACTAAAGAGCTCGTTTTTGGCGACAATTAAGAAATTTTTTTTTCAAAGCTTAATTTTTAAAGAACAAACGACTTTAGAACGTTAAACTCTAAACAATTTTCTTTACCAAACTAAACTATTTACCACTTTTAATCCCGTGTTTTAATTTAATCAAACTAAACTTGTTTTTAAAGAGTTGCATTTGTAACAAAGAAAACTCGGGGAAAATTCAGCCCTTTGAAATTGAAAGCCTTTTACCCAATTGCAATTGTGAAAATGTTTAAAATCAATATTCTTGCTACTATAATATTAACTCTATTGATTCAAAATTGTAAAAGTTTCAACGTTACACAAAATCTCTTACCGTGTAAATTTTCTGCAATCAATGAACTGCCATGGCTGAAAAGTTCTCATGAAGTAAATAACCAGTTTGCGGTAATTCTGAATCAGTTAGATTCCAATTGTGTGCAACCGTTTTTTGCGAAAGGCTTTGTGAGCATGACATTCTTTAATTTCCCCTCTTTACTAAACCACAACAGTAGCTACAGGTATCACCAACCATATCAACTAATTGTGTCTCCTCGTGAAACTCTTCCCAGTGGTAAAACAATTATCAAAAGCTTTTTTCAACACTCTTTACACGAAACAACTCTGTTCATATTTTTATCCCATGTCAAACAATTTCAAATAAACAAAATATTCCAAGGTTTTGCAACACCGTCTTTAAAAGCATTCCTGTATCCAAAACAAAACTTTGTAAATATTTTTTGTCAGGGGTACCAAGGATATCAATATACTTTTTGTCCGGTATCCAAAGACACACTTTTATTTCCTAAGAAACTGCACAAGCGAATTTTTCAGAATGCAAATCAAAGAAATATCATGACCGAAATCTATACACGTAATGCTATGTACTTTTACTTGTATGACTATCGTGGCAAAGATCGCTACATTTGCAACAATTGGCTTTTTAAATCTGTACGGAAGTCAATGTACTGTTCGTACAGCATTATGTCTGCGTTGACATTATCTGCAGTTCATAACATATCTCTGGGGATTTACTCACGTCAAGATCGGGAACAACTTGTTTTACCTCCGGCACAACAATGGATGAAAATATGGATCAAGGTTCATTTATCCACAGATACGGATGTTAATGTTAGATATTTTATGGTCACTTCCTTATCAAGTAACACTTTCGATCGGAGTGTTTTATTTTACTGCACATCCAACTCTAATCACGATTTAACAAGCGTCACTGTATGGACAACGGGGCCATTTTGCTGGAATCTGTGGAGCTTCGTGTGCTTGTTTACTGTTTGCAGTGCGATAATTTACGCAAAAGTTATGAAAGCTGGATTCAAATTGTTTGAATCCTTTATTTATTCCTTTGCAATATTTATTGGCCAGTCACCAGCAAATCGTTTAACGAAGAATCATTTATTGTTTCTCACAATTTCATTTTGTGGCTTCATAACGTGCAACCTATATGGGAATTCTATTACGAGCCTGATCATTTCAAATGAGCCGCCGAAAACGTATGGCTCAATTTTCCAAATGCTTTCAGAGGGGTTTAGAGTTGTGTTCTTTAAAAATCAATTGGATCTTGATCCAAAAGTTAACTACGCATACTTTTTTCAAAGAAAGCAGATTGCTGATTTTTCAAATAGGAGCTTCTTAACGGTTAACCTGAAAACGCTAGACGAACATGTCATTGCAAAACTTGTTCGGGGGAAATCCACAGTTGTTCTTGATGAATCAAACGCATCTTACATTAAGGACACTGTTACTGTTGAAGTCAACAAGAAAACTAATTCTCATTGTCAGACACTACAAGAGCCTATTCAAGTGAATCATATGTTTACGCAAATGTACACTGCCAATCGTAAATGGATGCAAATAACCGTGAGAAGAATGTGGGAAAGTGGAATGGCTCAGAAATGGGATGCTTGGGCTATGTGGTCCTATAAAACTCTAAAGAAGGAACATAAAAGTTCAGACTTGGTACAGAATACCAAGCAATCAAATATCACGGAGGATAGTATAAATCTTGACAAATTTCTAATCTGTTTCATCGCATACATATTTTTGACCATATTTGCTGTAATAATATTATTGTACGAGATTTATGGAGGTAAAGACTTCAAACTTATATTTTTGAGAGCTATTCTTGCACAAATATACATCACATGCCGTCGAATAATTCTAGGTTGTAAATTGGGTTTGTCCTTTTTAAGAAAATATAGTCGGTGTGTCAAAAATAAGTAATATATTTCGAAATAATGAATAAAGCTACAAATAATAACCCAGCCCATTTGTGTATTTATGTGTTACTGTCACAAAGTGGATGTAAATTGCGATGTGCAATTTAAAAAAATGCTTAAATTTATTCTCCAAATGCTCCACATTTGGTAAGCATTGATTAACCGAAATAATAAAATGTTTAGCCCAAAGTAATTACATGCCTCACGTAACATCCCTGATTACATGATTTATGAATGCTTTTGTGGAACCAATTTCCAAAAGGATGTATACCTAAATATTCTTTTTAAACTAATCAAATAAATTGTTGCCGGCAGTATGCATGACGTTTTTGTATTGTTATCAAAATTAGATGGTTATTTTTTCTTTTCTTCTTCTTGTAAGATTACTTATGTACTCACGCGTACTTATAACAAAAATTCGTTTATGAAAATAAATGTGTTACATAATTTAATTTGTGTAAAAAAGAATAAACCTAAGTAAAGCAATAGTTATGAACTGTTTTCACTACTAACTGCAGTGTTTCGACTACTAAGTTAGTTATAGTTAGTTAACTACAATT
>JAHZNC010003161.1:0-19174 GCA_027744095.1 Zhuqinia jingwanae
CCTAACCTCATCATTATCGACTTCCAGTGATATAAAAAAGATGGTCCAGCTTCAAATAGTCCTTGTGACCCAACCGGGAAATGCAGTGTTTGAAGCGACCATTTTTGGTGAGGCGGAAATAACAAATAGACTGGTTGTTGACCCGGAGGATATCGATCAAGAAGACAAGGGGGAAAGGAGCAATCATCACTGGAAACTGAGTGGGGATATTAGTAGATTGAATTTGTATGGGGAGCAGAGTGCTTGCGTGAGAGACTACGCGGTGCAAAAGTATTGCTACTGCAATAATCTGACGATTGAATGAATGGTGGTCAGAAAGTCAAGCGAAGAAAGAAAAGTTGACAAAAATTCCTGGTGAGATTTTTTTTAAGGACAGTGAAAAGGTTTTCACGAGCAACTTTTCAAAATAACAATAATTTTATTGTTGTAATTTATAGAGATTTTTAATTAATTTTAATTTCATGTGATAAATAATATTTGTAGTAAAATTCGATAATTATTGTGTTTCATGCATACCATACCTCCATAAAACAACAGTATTATAATAAATTGGGATAATTAAAATTAAACTATGTACATTGATAATCGAAAATAATATTTGTAGTAAAATTCGATAATTATTGTGTTTCATGCATACCATACCTCCATAAAACAACAGTATTATAATAAATTGGGATAATTAAAATTAAACTGTACATTGATAATCGAATTTTACACAATCTAATAAAAACCAAGTCATCATAATAACAAAATATAGTGAACAAATAAAATACACAATCATGGCATGCTTTTTTTGCATTATTAGCAAATAGCGCGAAGTGGGTGTCTATAATTGATTCATTAAATGTTGCTGAAATGGGATGAAATTATAGATTAAGGCAAGGCACTTGCACATCGTACAATGTACGTCATGAGTTCCAGTAATACACAACAGAGCAGAGCGAATTTAACTCATCTTTCCTTTTGTTAATTACAAAAAATACTTTTATATTTCGAACAGTTTATAAAAGTACCATTTTCATATTTTCAGCAATATATTTACACGATGCTGTATATTTCAGACTGTGAAAACAAAAGAAATCTGCATATGAAGCATATCAACGATGACAAGAATGACATGATTAGCCAAAGCTTACTATTATCTGTTTACACGCGTAATATATCAGCTTCATTTTCGATTCCAATGAATTAAACATTTTAACAATGTTGATAAACAAAATAAACTGATTACTAGCAACTACGTATGCCGCACTATCTATATGACTGTATAACTTACAGAATTCCTCTACTTTTTCCACGTAACAAAAAATAGGTTTAAAAATCTTAGAAATCCCTGAAACAATAACATTGGCATTCCCACCTCTCGAAATAAACCAAGCAACTCTTTATACTGTCATTGTGTAGGAGTTGACAAGATAATCCCATTTTAATCAATTACTATAACGCATTACGCACAAACAATGGCCCACACGTTCCACCACGTAAATTTCTCTCAGAAACACAACAATTCATAAAGAACAGATAAGATTACAAAAAAAATGAGTGGGGAGGACATGCATGAACAATATGATCACACAACGAAATAATCACTCATGTCGTGGGAGTACATGGGATTGGGATTCCATTGATATCGCAAGTGAATGATATGATGATGATGATGATGATGATAAGACTTGGGAGCTGTAGTATAGCATGCATGATATTACACAACCCACCACCACCGAAAGTCAAGTTCATTACATAACTTTCTCCGAGAACATTCAGTCAACACATACCGTTCTCGGATAACAGCAGAGTTTTAAAAAAGAGTTGTTTTTGGAAAGAATAAAAAACAATTAAACAAATTTCATAAAAATGGAGTTGACAAATTTTCTACTACCAGTGGTAGTATTTCTTATTGCAATAACCGGCCCTTTAAAAACAAGCGCAGGTCCTCCTTTACAAAGTCAAGTCCCCATAGGCTTATATCCAAACGACGAAGATATCCAAGTGAATTCGCAAAGTGACCAACTTTCTTTGCATCAAAACCAAGAACAAACGTATCGCTTGCCTACATCCGTGCAACCAATTCACTACGACCTTGAGATCCGACCTATCATAGAAAGTACGGACCCGGGGGATGTCAGATTCACTGCTCCCGGAAAAGTTACAATTCGCGTAAAGTGCTTTGAGTCCTCAGCAAATTCCATCACTTTGCACAACAAGGAGATTGAGATTAAGCATGATCAAATTACGGTAATTAACATTATCATTATTATAAAAATAATAATAAAAGCACTTGTTAGGAGTACCAAAAAAAGTTTTTTTTTACATTCGTACTAATGACCCATTCTGAAAAAAAATTCAATGAGGGGGAAAAGAAAAAGAAAATAGATACCAAGTCATATCATTACTGTTGCACGTGTCATTGGCGTCCTACTTTTTTCCCTTTTATTTTTTATTTTCCAAGAAAATTACGTTTTTACACAGTTTCACATTTCATCAACGACGCTGGCTAGAGACGATATATATAGCTGAATTCATATGACTTGTTCTCTCTGGAGAAAGGAGGAAACCTAATTCTCCTTTCTTCTTTATATTCCAATTCTAAAAAGAAGAAAGATAAAGTCAAAAGAGAAAAATTCTCTGTTTTTCATCTGTCTACACAATACACTTTGCACGCGAGACACACGGGCAACAGGACATCATGGTGATTTTTACGAGGAGTATCCTTTTGGGAAATTGCTGTCTTCAACTCTACTCCACACACAATACAGCAGTTACAGTTCCACACGACATACTCCCATTCCTTTGTTCCTTTAATATTCTTATAAATATATATGTAATTGATAAGGCTGTAGAAAAGGAAGATTTTTCAATGCCCATGTTTAATATCTGGGATTAGCCGATTTGACAGGACTTTTTCAGAAGTTCGTGATCGTTTAACGGGACGTGTGTGTTCCAGAGTTGTGCAAATTTTTTGTGATATGTACAAGTAAAGTTGTAGTCGTACTACAAAGTATATGAATCATGTAGCTATATACAAATAAGGCGATTAGTATAAGGCAGCGACAGACTGACGGAACATGTCCAATATATATAAGTATTATATATTCGCGCTACTATCTTAAGAACGTTCTCTATGTATTATTTATTCCCTGAACTCAGTTCCAATTCCCGTTTTTCACTTTCATCTTGTAATATTGAAAATATTGCCATTTTTGCTTCTTCTTTCAGTCTTACATTTTATTGCAATTTTCCATCAAAAGAAGAAGAAAAGTTTTTCTTTTCTATCATCTCTCCTCGGACTTGTATTTCATTTTCCCCATTTTCCTCCATGATAATTGAATTTCAGGTGACTCCCGTCGAGTCCACTGAGGGAAATATTACCGTCACTGGACACATCGTAGACGAAGACAAATCTTTTTACGTGATTAATTTGGGAAGTAATCTGATAGTTGGAAATGAATACTTGGTCAACATTCAATTTACCGCTTTAGTTGGTCAAAATAGGCTGAACGGCTTGTACTTGAGTAGCTACAAGGATCCTAGTGATGGCGCCACAAAGTATTTGGCAACAACGCAGTTTCAAAAGTCAGATGCGAGTAAAATGTTCCCTTGTTTTGATGAGCCAAGTACCGAGTTTCGGGCTACATTTAATATAAAAGTTGGACGGAAAGCGGATCAGTTTCATACTTTGGCAAATATGGAAAGAGTTGGTGATCCAGAACCAATGTAAGTTTGTATAAGGTGGAATTACAGAATTATTACAGGTTCCTCCTTGCACCACACACCATTATTAGCTGGAAAAAATTGTATTGTAATTTTTTCAGAGCTGGATTAACCGGTTGGGTATGGGACAGTCATAACACCACAGTTAACATGCCAGTATATTTGATTGCTATAATTGTGTCGGATTTTAAATCGGAAAACGGCTCCACAAGAATTGTTTAGATTGCCAGTTAAAGTAAGTTATATGCATATGTGTGATTCCAAATTCATGCATGCTTAAATGCGAACCATCATAAAAAAATTTAATTGTGTCTCGTAATAATAATATTCAATTTAATCATGTACAGACATGGGCAGCTCCGCCACTAATTACGGAAACAAGTGGAAAGTTTTCCGCTCAAGCTGCCGCCAGAATGCTAGCATTCTTTGAAGAAGTATTTTGACTTTCCTTATGAGCTCAATAAAATGGATAGCGTTGCTATTCCGGATTTTGCGGCAGGTGTATATAACAAAATGATTGCATGCACTTACTGATATGTAGATATTTATGATAGCGATATTAACTTATTCAGCGAGTTACCGGGATTCACAGTGATTTAATGATTATATACAGGTGCAATGGAAAACTGGGGTCTAAACACTTATCGAACAAATCTAATGGTCTGGCTTGAGGAGGAAAATACCCGATTTGAGAGATGGAGAAGTGCCGCAGGTAAAAAGCTTAACTATTTATGAAGTATCATTTTGATACCATGTTTTATTCAGCATGGTCCATCCACATAGGTAATAATAATAAAAATATAACGCTTCGGGTGTCTCCGGTGAAGATTTTAGATCTTTGGATCGCTATGTCATTGACGTCACACAATTATCCATGGCATACGATGAGTCTGAAACTACGGAACCTGTTCACAGCAACGTAACTGACAGAGTTGTTAATCAAGCGAGTAGAGTAGTTTATGAGAAGGCGGCTGGGCTAATAAGGATGATGCAACATTTTTTGACGGAAGAGACATTAATTAAGGGTCTTCGAAAATATCTCAAGAGACAGTAAGATACTTTATTCTATTATGAACCAGAAATAACTGTTATGTAATTGCACTTCCGATTTAATAATATATTCCTGTATGATGTTTTTCTAATTTGTAGTCAATACAGCGGAGTCACTCAAGATGATCTATTTACCGCATTAACAGAACAAGCCTTTGAGGATGGCACATTTACGCAACATACGGTTAAAGAAATTATGGATACGTGGACATTACAAAGTATACAAAAGTGTTTCATAAATTCTACAATGATGTCCTTCATATAACTTATTTATAAATTAATTTATCTTTCATTATTAAACATTAAAGGTGGTTTCCCCCTTGTTCGTGTGAGTAGAGTAGACTCTCAACGACTCTACATTTCCCAGGAAAGATACCGAGCTGATCCGGTATCTCGAAATGCCAACGAACACGCTGCCAACCAGCTATGGTACATACCAATTTCTTATGTTACTGCTGCTAACCCTGATTTTAGTGCAGCCAACACAAAACCCAACGTTTGGATTGATAAATCCACTTTACTGCAGAGTTTAACTGTTAATACGACTAACGAGTGGATAATTATAAATCCGGACGCAAGAGGTATAAAAGTCATAAAAAAGTATTTATCAGACCGCAGTACCACCAGTTATTTTATATAAGTCATGTCTGACGCAAATTGTAAGCTCATAATATGATAGTTAATATTATTATTATGATGATTATTGTCTTTTCTTGTCAGGATTTTATCGTGTAATTTACGATACCCACTTGACTCAACTTATACAACAACAGTTAGAAACAGATCATACCAAGATAAGCTTTGGAAGTAGAAGTCAACTGATTGATGATTATTTTAGGAGTGCTTCAGCTAGTACGTGTTCTTAAACTACAACATACAAAAAGCTCTCAATCGTTTTGCTTTTAACCAAATTACATATTAATTTAACAAAATTTCAGAATACGTCAACATTCAGGCAGCGTTAGGTTTCACTCGTTACCTCGCCAAAGAAAATGATTTTATTGTTTGGACTACAGTCGTTAACAATTTGGGACCTTTGTACACCCGTTTGATTGATACAAATGCTTTCACAAATTTCAGGGTATTTTTCCATAGTCTTAAAAAATATTCTATACAAACAATTATTATTCCTTAGAAAGCTTATAGCTTATTTTCAATTTTCTAGCAACACGTTCTAAATCTCATTTTGGAGCCTTTAAATAAAATCGGGGTTGACCAACTTCCCACTGAACTAACTGAAACCGTAGTTCTAAGAACTCAATTGCTTGATTATGCATGTTCCTTGGGCCATGATTTATGCAAGGAGACTGCAGAAAAATTATTTGCAGAGTGGGTTGCTGCTTCAGTACCACCAGCAAAAATTCCGTATGTTAAATTCAGGAATGCCAACAATTAAAAAATCAACAAAAATATATCGAGCATATTTTTAAAACTCTCCAGAGTTCCTACTGACCTTCAGCCAATGTTATACTGTGGCGCTGTCGCTGCCACAGCTTCCAATCCAACCAATACCACAATTCAGGATTTCCTAGTTCGAAGAATACGTCAGAAATCGAGGGGAGCGTCAACAGACACTCATTGTGAATGCATTAGCGTGTGATCAAGTTGAAGCGAATTTAGAAAGGTATCAATTTTTTAAATTATAACATTTACAAAATGTAAATAAGTAATTGCTGGTCACGTTAAATAACTTGATTTATTTGATGTATATAGTCTGCTTGAAAAATCAATTGACACCAGTACTGGAAACGAGCTTGACATTCAAGTACATGGACTTGTCTTGATTCAAAGCATTGCCAAGAATTCAGCGGGAAGACAACTCGTATTGGACTTTATTAAGGCAAAACAGACAGACATAACTGCAGTGTGAGTAGAAGAAGATACAAGACATCAACTAATTTAAATTTCTTCCCTATATAATGAAATTATGATTAAACCATATTGACAATTTAACATTTGATCTTTACAGACATGGATCAATGGCCATTGCAAACGTAGTTTCTACACTAGTACCATACCTAAGCTCTGAAAGCACCACAGACTTACCGCTACAGGTTAATAGCACACTTTTACTGAGTAACGAATCCATATTATGAAATGAAATGAATAAATAGAGTGTAAATTAATTAATTAATAATTTCTGTAGGTACAATCATTTTGTCAGGAGCTACTGACAAATCCAAATCTTCCCGAGCAAGTTCGCACTTCTCTTGAATCTTCACTGACAACAATCGCCAAGAATTCTGCATGGATGAATTTCTATTATAACGATGTCAGTAGTTGGCTATCAGCTAATGTTTAATTTTTGTATTCAAAAAATTATGTACATCAAATTCTATGTAAAAAATAAATAAATAAAACCAGAGAGTAAAAACAGTTATTTTCGATTTTTGATTCGAATATTCAAGTCCAAAACTTTTTTATTTTATTTCGAACATGCTTGTTTCGAATGAGCTTTGAGTGAAAAGCAAACATTTAACATGTTGCAGTTTTCATGTTGAGTTGATCGAGTAGAACATTCAACGAAAAGCGAACAAAGGCTTGCTCGCGTCACCCCATTTGTTTGGCAAATTTTGTATTTTTGGAGTGGGTAACATTTTTTTGTTTACTTTTGCATGCTTTGTCTTCTCAAACAGAAAAGATGTAAATAAAACACGACAAAACTTGACTGAGAAAACAAGTGCAACCGACTCGGCTCACAATCATATCCATTTAATTTGTAAAAAATAGTGTTTTTGTTATTTGTTATTTTCTTGAAATATAAAATGGACAAAGTGTAACAATTGGAATATTTTGCGGAAACATTTTAAAAGTAAAAAGCAAAATAGCCAGCCAAGAATAATAATAGTGGTAAAGTTTTAAAAAAATTTTGCGTTTGACAGTTGTCAAACAGTAGATTTGAAACATGTCTAGTTTTAAACGCCCCACTACGAAGAACACGCGAAACCGTTTGACCCTAAATGCCTCTGAGTCAAGGATTGCCGAAGCCAATGAAGTCTGGCACTCCACAGCTATTGAAGAAGGGTCGGACGACAGTGCATTTGGCCCTGGAAATGTAACGCCAATTAGAGGGACCCAACCGGCAAAAGCAACTTCTGGAAAGAGGAAGGCCAGTGATTCGGGACGGGGTGGGAGCTCTACTCGTGAGCACTGTCCCGTATCATCGGACGATGATTGTCGTGGTCAAAGTGCGAGCCCCTGTCCAGTGGTAATCAATCCGCCTTCGGGGCATGGATTCCTCTCAAGTGTGCTTCAGAGGTGTGGTTATATTATCAGGCAGCCTGCCACAAACAATGAAATGTGTAAGTTAAAGACTTTAATTAAGGTGGGAATTTGTATTACTTGGTAATTTTTCTCGTGCTAGATTTCATATTGAATTGTTATAAAATTGACAATGTGAATTAATCCTTTGTTACTCTAGTTCATGATGTTATGAAATTTCGAAAGACATTAGGAGACTGGATAGAAGCTAATGATCCTGAAATGTGTAGAATTGAGACGGACACTTCCAAGTTCAAAAAAGCCCTTCACGCTTATCTTTCAGTAAAGTCTGTTTTTATAACTGCAATGAAGCCAACTAAGGTATATAATTTATTCAGTGCATTTGAAAAAAGTAATGTTGATCATTTATTTAGCTGTCTTCAACTTAATTACTTGCAATGATTTTTTTTTAATTCAGCATGAAACGGAGCTCATTCTGCCCAGCCTCTTACACTGTTTACTGGGAATTGAAGCACTTCAACAGGAAGTATTAGCGATAGTTTTTTTATTCCTGAGTGAAGCATCCCTTTCTAATACGTAAGTTATTACTACTGTACTCAAATTAGTAAAAGTGAATTATTTTCTCAGGCCAAATAAGATATATTTGCTAAATGTTTTTGCACGCTGAAATATAGGCAAGAGGATACGTTGTTCGTCAATACGATTCTCAATCAACTAAAGTGGCTTCCCACTATTGTCAATGGTCAAAAATTTGCCGATTCTCTTCTCTCTATTGTTGAGACTGGATCTACTGGATGTGAATCTCAGATGATAAAGTTCCTGCCTGATATTCTGCCAGCAAACCTGCATTCTCAAGTGGCTCCAAAACTATTGGAAAAATTTAGCGATGAAAAAAGCAACTTGAACATTGCTTTGATGGACTGTTTTTCCGCTTTGGATATTGCGGAAAGTTACTGGGCCAATATTTGGGACACAGCGATTGACCAAATGGCAAATGCATCTTTGCAAGATATTCCGGCGTATTTCTCCTTCTTGTTCCAAAGTGAGACACTTGGGGCATTGAGCGCGGTTAGTCAATTTATTTAACGTAAATCTCAAGGTTTGATTATTATTTGTTTAGGTAATGAAATACTATATTTTAAAATATGAATGAACATTTCCAGGTTATTACGGCGATTCGTGAAAAAGTCACATTGGAGCCTCCTCAAAAACGTACTCACAAAATGGACGCTTACCAGGTAGAAATTTTGGAAAAAGTGGAATTTTGTGTAACTGTTAATCCCAGCATTGCGAAACTTTGGACAAAGGTATGTTATCGACATATTATCACGTCACATTATTTTAAGCAAAATATTAGCTATATAGTTGATGTTGATGATGATGATATGTACATTGTGCGTTTCAGCACGTCAAAGATGACTTTCAACACTCTTTATTTGAGAGTATTAAGAAAATCGACTTGCTCATGTTGTTTATCTTTGCTGATTCTGATAAATCGGCGACTACGACTTTGAAAATGTTGTTTACCGAGAAGAAACTTACCCTAAATTTGATTGATGAGCTAATGAAACATAATACTCCTGTAATTAAACTATAATATTATCAATAGTTTCTTGTAATGTTTCTTACTTGATAATTTTGTGACCAAGCATGTATTATCTTTTCTAGATGGTCTATCAACTTTTTACTACAATTTCCAAATTTTTAGACTCGCTTTTACGAGGGAGGGATACAAAATGTCTGGAAACTGTTTGTGACATGAGTGTGTAAGTGAATCTACATATATGTAATGTGTTATGTGTTCATGAAATGATAAAATTAACATTTCAAATTCATCGGGGTTTTTAATTTGGAGGTTTTTTTGTGATCGTTATTTCAGAAAATTATTCTTGGGGTTAAGTGTAATGGAAGCGCAAACTCTGATGGGAAATATGACCAGTATTTTAGTTAATTTTCCTCCGTCTAGAGAAACTGTATTACAAATGCTAACCAACCTGGCGGAAAAAGACCCAAAGAAACTTTTAAATTTTGCGCCGTATTTAATGGTAAGTGACAGATTTTATTTACTTTGCAATAATGATTTATTTTATTTTTGTGTATGTCCATGTATTTATTGCTGATGTTTTGATTGCATACTGGCATTGTCGAATAGGGAGTTTTGGAATACGTCATGCAATTTCCTGCCGGCCAAATTCGCTCCCTAATGAATGTCCTCGCCATTCTATCCCAAACCGAAGGGCGAAATCCTGGCGAGTCCAACCACTTCAGCGCCGAATTTTCCATTTTACTGCGCAAACAACTTACTCATTCCGACATTAAAATTCGCTGCTTCGGAGTATTCGGTGCAATGGCAAGTGTGCGAAAAATGGCTGCCCAATCCACTCCAAATGTTGCTCAAATTAGGCAACTTTTTGAACTTGCGTGGAGTTTTGTTGAACGGGATGAGGATGCGTGTAGTATTTTTCTGGATGAATTATCTACCTGTGTTAGCGCTCTTCCTATGGATATTTGCAAAACATACCGGGACATTTTACTAAACAAATTCCAGCAATTGTGGACAATGGATGCAGGTTTGAATCAGAAGATAAAACAGTTTGGACAAAAAAACGGTCTCAATCTTAATCTTGTTCCCGAGTTTGATGCGAACAAAGAATGTACACAAGATAGATTGCTCATAAATTTCGAGAATCATGTAAGTACTTAATTTTGAACTTATTGCCTATTTAATTGTTATAATTTAAGATTTTGATAATAAGCATTAAATATATTACACTGTTTATCCAAAAAAGCCTATGAGTATGAGTCCATTAGTGGTACCAGCACACTTGCGAGTTTTGTCACTACTTGAACACAAGGTATCATCTGGATCACTGGTTGGAATAGACGCGATCATTGGCTGTCCTCTTCTATTTCCGTGTGTGAAAGGTGCTTAAAATTAAAACACTTTGTAATACTTCAAATATTGATGTACTATTTAGTATATTTGTATTCTATGAATTTATTTACGTATTTTATTATAGAATTCTACGACCGCGACTCTATTTCCGTATTTCCCTACCCTAAACGCGCTGAACTCGGACGCTATCTTGTCCTCGCAATAAACTTTTTTCGTGAGTCAATTTGTGCGTTTATTGAAGATGGGGATTCAGAGCTTCGCGTCAAAATCTGGCACCGCTTGGAAAGCATTTTAAAGTTACAAAAGATGTTGGTGAGGCACTATGATTCATTTCCGGTGTTACCCCATGCGTATGTTGAAGACAAAACCATTGGTTCAAGCAAAGATGGTGTTGGTGCTGGACCGTCAGGACTTCAACTTGCGAGAATGGCGAGTAGGGAAAAGTATGCTAACAAACCAGGAGCATCTGGTGGAAAAAAGAAGGAGAAAGCTGCCCCGAAAAAGTCGTCCAAAAAGAAACCGAGAACTGACACTTTAGTAGATCTCGATTCTGGAGAAGATGAGGAGCAAGCAGAAAGAGACGGCGGCCCAGCAGTTCAGCAACACAAAAAGTCCAAAGTTCCTCTGGACGAAGAAATCCAACCCAAGAAAATTCACCATCATTTGAGAAGACTAGATGCTCGAGTCTTCCAATTGCTTCGTTTTCCTTTACGCTGTGACGGGGAAAGTGTGGATTTTAGTCGGGTTTTATTGAATTTATCTGCAATCAGCCAAAATCCTAATAGTTTGCGATCTGTAGAAAAATTTACGCCTGACACGTTAGCCCTGTTATTGCTGGAGTTAAAGCGACAAGTGGATCAACGGAATGCACATCTAGAAATTTTAAGCGTGAAGCGACTTCTCCGGTTTGTTTGCACGCATATCAGCGATATACAGAATGTTATTTTGAGCAATGAAGAGAACGAAATGGCAAGTGTGACAGAAAATGGAGCCAAATTGGAAATCTGCTTGCGCATTTTAATTGGAATTATGACAGCATATTTTGAAGCCATCAAAAAGCTGGACAAGAATGATAAGGAGAGAGCAATTCAAAAGAGTGTGCGCATTCTCTCCACCCAGGGAAGAAACGCTGAAGAGGTTGCAGAACCTGGCTCACAGACCGAGGCAATGGCTCACGTGTCTTCTTATCTGGGCGGATTTGTTTCAATTATCAAGGATTCAGCCACGGCATTGGATCACATGAAACTATTGAAAAACCTGCATGATTTGCTGGAAGGAAATGGGGAGATTAAGAAAGCGATTGGTAAATTTAAAAAAAAGAATATAAAATAGTTTTTATGATTTTGTGAGAATTTGGTTTTATCATGGTTTTTCTTTGATTTGCAGGCCAGGCATCTCAAGTTTACCTGCGTAATGAATGGAAACTGCCATCTGCCCAGGTTGACGGATTCCTGAAAATTTGGATGGGAACAAGTCCATCTTCCATTAAAGTTATTAAAGGCCTGGTCACAAAGTTGTTGCCTAATAATAAAGAACAAAAAAATAAGGACAAGGGTGCATCATCAGAAGAGGAAGACGACGATAAGGAACAGTTCTTCAACTCATCTCACTACAAATCTTGCACTGCCATTAATTTTCACACACTGGTATGCAGCTATGGTTCAGGGTCTGTCACAGTACTCTTACAAAAACGTAAGTAGATTAATGATGCAACACAATTTAAAAAATTAATCGAGATACATACTAGTAAAAATGACAAAATCTTTGGTTAATTCCAGCTACGACGACGGGGCGACTTTGTAGACAGTATTAGAGAATGGGTGGATGCGGTGAGCATTTTTCAGAAATTGGTTGGAATTGTCAAACTGGATTCGAGAAAGTCAAAGACCCTAATATTATCTTCATTATTGCGAGTAAATAAATAAATAAAACTGATCCATTGGAAATGTTATGCAAATGTGATTTTGTTAATGCATTTTGGACATAATTTATTTTCCCATTTTGCAGCACTGCAGAATGTTTTTGGAATCATTCATTGCTGGAGGGGCAGAGTTACTACCACAATTTTGGAAAGAAGATCAACGGAATGCACAGAGCTTTTGCAAGTCTCTTCAGCTTCCGTGCAGAACTATTCAACATATTTGTGAACATTCCAAGGTTTGATTTATTAGATTTTTCTGCTACATATTCATGTGTACCTAACTGACAAAAAAATCTTTAACTTTCATAAATATTTCAGCTCACTACTGACCTCCAGCTTTTGAAATCAGTACCGCTGGTCAAACGCGTTCTGGAAACGTTGGTGTTTCGAGTACGCGAAGTGCTAGCTGTTCATGGAGCTGTCACAGCCTTTACGCTAGGCACTTTGAAGCATCGAGACTTGCAAGGGGAAGAAATCGGGTCTCAGATTATGAGGGGTGGTACTCAAGCGTCTTTTGTCTTGGATGATGACGATGATAATGATGATGAAGAAGAAGAAGAAGAAGCAGCAGAAGTTGTTGAACAAGCAGCGCTTTCCGGTTTAACTGTAGATGATGTGAATGAAGATTCAATGGATGCTGAGCTGATGGATCTAGATGAAGATGATTAGTCAGGATGAGAAGGAAATGAACAAAAACAAACTACATTCTTCTTTTTTTAATTATTATTGATTTTTATCGATTAATTTATCACTTCTCAAACCATTGTATTGTTTTTTAAATAATGTTTTATATTAGAAACTATTTTTACTCTCCAATGGTCATTAATTTTCCTTCTAATCTAATCCGGTGCTTTTCAATGTTAAAAACTTGTTTGTAGAAAAACAGTTTGTAATTTTATCGTTTTTACATTTTCTTTGGCTTTTTAGCATAAATATTTTGTGCGTATATAAATGACTCAATTAAAATTAACAATCAACATACAAAACCAAAATTGTGGAAAAAATGATATTGATTGAAAACACAACAAAGTTAAACAACTGCTAGCATAATTAAAACTGATAGTCATATAAGTTTAGTTATCAAATCATATTGCCTTTGACAAAAAGACACTGCTGATATAGTTGTGTATTTTTATGACAAAATGATTGTATGAGCTGCGAGTTTTGAGCAAATATATTCCTTTCCATATACAATCTAATAATGACTGAATTGACTATCTTTTTTTTATCGGTGTGTAGAATTTTCCCACGCTTCATTATTATGACAGGTGTGCACTTACTTTGGCGTGGAATATTCTCTGCAGTGTAATGTGCGTAGCATGCATTTCATTGTTCATTAATTTATTATACCGTGCGGAATGCTGAAGAAGCTACAAAGGTTATCTATTATAACGCTTGCTTACAGCGTCAGACATGTAGTGTCTTTTAAGAATAAAAAAATTTTTGCAGGAATAAACAAAATGCTCTGTTGATTATCTGCTACTGCAACTATCATTCTCAATTTTTCCTTCCTTTCAAGTATCAGCCATATCATATCGTAAGAAGTAAAGTAATTATCATTAAGATAGATGCACTCCTTGTTGCGTATTGCTCACATTATTATAATGTTTGCATGTTACCTTTCGATAACTCCAGTGTGAATAAAAATGAATGAAAACAAAAGTGTTACTATTAACCTTCAGAAATTTCACATCAAGTACCCTACACGTTTTGTTTTATTACTTTGCATTTCCTTTGAAATGTGAGGTGATGTGACTATTTTTTTTCAATTATGCATGAATTCTTCTTTTTTTAACTGTCACATTTTTTAACATCTACAGGATATCAACATATAATGAACTTATATATAACAACGCTTGCTCAAATATGTTTGTTGGTTAACTGTATTTTTTTGCTCGTTTTATTTAACTTATGCACTCAACATTCATCAGTACAAAATTGGCAACTCGTGAGCAAAAAAGGTTATCCTAATGAAACATGAAATTTAATATTTAAGCATTATTATAAACCTTACTCCAGTGCTTAATTAGTGATTCATCCGTGTTTCATCAACTCATCATAAAAGCTATTATTATTATTGCCTAAATTTAACCACCTATATGTGGAAATATGAACATCGGAAATACGCCAAAGTTTAAGTGTTTTAGTTTGGATTAATTTTGGATGACAAAGTTTAATTGTTATTATTTGTGTTCTTTTCTGTGATAATTATTTTTTGCAAAAAAAAAAATGCAATTTTATCATAAAAATAAGCGTTGTGGACTTGATAGAATGTTATCATATATTTTGGGGTTATCATCAGTAATTTCGTTGTGCACAAGCTCTATTAGTAATATAGACATTGCCAGAACCGAAAAGGAATATACGATAAGACACAACACAATCGGGATTAACCAAAAACATGCCCGTTTCATGGAAAAGTACGGGAGCCTCTTATTCGAGGCTCCACCAGTGGCTGAAATATTTGTGACCAAAGGGGACACTGAGGATACTGTCCCTTTAAACCCGGATAGCTCTGGAGACATTTTAATAACCGAAGATATGCTTCATAATGGAACCCAATATAATCATGTGGTTCTAGCCTGTAATTCATCTTATCCAGTGGAGTGGGTTTATGAGAATGGAGATGGGGTAACATGAAACAATAATAATTTCTTGGAAATAAAATCTTTTGTGTCAAAAACCTGTCAAATATTTTTTAATATACCTACTATATTTTTTATGTAAAATCAACAGGCTCCAAGATTATATACGACCCAAATTAGGACGTTCACCAATTTCCACGATCCTACAACTTATGGCCACTCAAATATTGTGGTTCTTTTCCAGGAAAGATTTAATGAACAGCAAACTGGGTCTTATTTTTGTCAAAGTGTTCACAAGCCGGATCTACGAGTTGGATTTCATTTATTTTTCACAGGTTCCTTAAAACACTGCATTATTACTTGAGCATTTTTTTCTGTAAAAAAAAGTGTACCAAAAGTTCATTGAAATAAAAAAATTATTTAGGTGAATTCGGTTTTCCTACCATGGATAACCGTATAGTCGAGCCGGAAGACAAAAACTCGGCTGTCATCCTCCCATGCTCAACGACTGACCCAAGAGCAAAAATTGAACTTCATAAAATTGTACCAGGTAGTTTTCCCACCATGGATAACCGTATAGTCGAGCCGGAAGACAAAAACTCGGCTGTCATCCTCCCATGCTCAACGACTGACCCAAGAGCAAAAATTGAACTTCATAAAATTGTACCAGGTGTACGTTATTATAATTTACTAATTTATTTTTATTGTTATTTCCTTTTTTAAACATTGAGCTTTATAAAAATCTTAATGAAAATAATGTGTACATAGGGCCCATCGGTCAACCTGACAGATAATGAACTGATCCATTATGATTCTCGACATGGTTATCTGATGCGTCCCTCAGAATTTGGGGATAGTGTGTGGGGATCCTACAAATGCAAAATTAACGGGATGGATAGTGGATGGAAAATTGATCTACTGGAACCAAAAAGTAAAAATAATAAGACATATATAACAATATGCGTGAATAATTTTCACCCTAATTTTGAGCATTTCTTCTTCTTTTTTAAATTATTTTAGTTGATATTGTTCGCGTCTACCCTCACACCGATGTTGTTCATATGGATCCATTCTCCAACCACACCTTCATGTGTAAATCCACCTCCCCTATCATCATCAACTTCCCCAACACGATTTCCTTCGGCGCCACCCACTACCTTGAAAATCCCTTAGACATATTCCCTTACATTGCGGTGCTTCAGATATCTCCTCACGTGCCTCTTTTCACAATAGCAGCCTATTTCAAGATCAACTGCATATCAAGAAAAACACGCAGGGTGCTTCACTCCTGGGAATATTCTGCTTTCGGCCCTGAACAAATTTCAGTGTCCTTCGAAAAGGAGCAAAAGCGACTACTCTGCTGCACAAAGTCTGGTTTAACACCACAGCAAGAGCTGGCAAGATGTGAGACTGATACTGATTGTACCATAAAATCAGAATGTTTTAAGACAGGAAGGTGTGATTATGCGTTTCCTCCAAAAATCGTTGATGCGCCGAAAGGCTGCACGGCTGTGGATTTGACGCAGGATATTCCCAGTCACGTGATCAAATGCTCAAGTGGCAAAGTCAGTAAAACTACTTTTATCACTTCGAATGTGGATAATAATGATGTCAGTAAGTGTGATGCTCATCTAATAATTAACTACATTTGCTCACTTAATTTACATTTATCAGAAAAATAGTATATTGCATGAAAATTTTAACCTTTGTTTAATCATGTGTCATGTATAGTTATGTATGACCGTGACGTGAATCCTCCAACAGACCAAATTCTCAAGATAGTCTCGCTTGGTCAACAAGGGAATAATGTTGACATTCAATGTCTGGGAAGTTTATTCTATTTCTCTACAAACTTGGTTTTTGCCTATGAGAAAAAGGATGGATCCCTTCACTTGGCAGATGAAGGTACAAACATAATATATTGTACAAAATTTATAAAGTGGGGATAGGTAATTGCAGTTGTACTGTAAAATAATTATTAAAATGTTGTCGTTAACTAGCTTCCATAAAAGATATCAATAGCTATGGGCCCATACTACACTTGAAGGTGGAATCGGATACCGTAAGAGTGTTCTGCTTTGCTCCGTTAACAAGATCAGTAGAATGGCTAAACGTGTCCCTTCCTATTATTACAGTCTCCCCAGGTAATTAATTTTCAATAATTTGTCATTTTTACACGTTTTATCCCTCAGTCAATTGTCAAAGTCATTGCTAATGACATGACACTGAAAAAACTGAACAACGATTGGTTTTTTAACTGCTCTTTTTAATTTTAGACATTACTTCGCCAACGCTCTCCACTACTTCATCAACACCGCCCACGCGGACTCTGCATACAACATCACATCAACCAAATCTACATACATCAGCAACAACACATCAACTAAATAATCTACATGCATCAGCAACAATTATAACCGAAACCAGAGTATCCACTTCATCCTCTAGTTCTACTTCAGTGAGGAGAGGTATGAAAATTAGTGGGCGGATGAGGTCCAGATTTTCGAAAAAGACTTGACTACTATGAAATTGCGCCATTTTTGCGCGGACTGGGACTAACAATAATAATTTATTTCTCAAACAACGGTACATTTTTACAGCAATACATCGAAAATGTACACAAAGTCATGATTTACTCAGAAGTGTAATTAATAGATTAATACCAACCAATTTATTAGTACCTTTCATAATTTGATAATACTTGTTGAATTACAGCTCAATTCAATTAAATAATTTCTCAGCAAATTAATATAATGAGAATTTTGAACAATATTAATTATACCTTGTGAGGAGAACAAGACTGTATCAAATATTACAGTTAATTTAAAAAAAAGTATAATAATAAAAAAATGAAAAATCACTGGAAAGTTAACTAGCGGTACTGATTTTGATAGTAATTTGGTTGTCCATTTTGTCCGTACCGGTTGAAATATTGGGAACAATTAGGTATCTGGGATGCTGATGCGAGATATTGTGGATACTGGTTTTGATTTTGTGGAGGTTGGTAAATACCAAACATGGATGTACGGGAGACAGGCGGATAATACACATAATTAGGATTTGAATAAGAACCATAAAATGATGTTTGCAAATTGGGAGCTTGGTAAAGCAGAGGGGGTCTTTGAAATAATTCTTGAATCTGCAATATAGCAAAAGCACATAATATCAAGTTTAATATTTCAAAAATTGATACTTCATTATGTTAAAAAACAGAATTTACAAACTTACGTCGCAACTTGATAAGGTACTTGGGTGAGGTACGCTGTAATTCTTGTCGATTCTCTGCTCGGCAACTAGTTCACCTATATGTGCAACCGTATCGAATTTGTCGTTGCTCATAGTTGGCTATTAATAAATGAGCACATTGATATTACAACACTTGAATTCAAGAAACTAAAACCGTGCACTTAAGTTGTAAGAATAAAAAACAATTAACAGTACTGCTTACAAACACATAAACACGTTCGGTATATCGCTCTTTCTTTAGGTAAATTAAGTCGCCCATTTGAACAAGCAAAGTCCTGATATCTGGAATACCCATCTTGGTAAGATCCAGACTTTCTTGGACACAACGATTAAATTCTCCTGTGATTCGTCAAATAATAAAAATAATATATTATTTCAGTTTGTCACTTTATTTGTTATAATACATACAATTGCGAATGAATACTCACCAGATATCCCTCTTAATGCGCATCCTTTTGCGACTAACAATACGTTAAACAAATCACTTTTAGTTTGTTCGAAAGCTTCCTTTTGCTGATTATCTTTCGGCGTCCAGTTTTTGGC
>JAHZNC010003162.1:0-16212 GCA_027744095.1 Zhuqinia jingwanae
CAACTTCAGGCATCATGAATTTATATTGTTAACATTTTAATATCAGGAGAAAGCATACTGATTTGCCCGGGCCCATTAAAAGCAATGGGAATGTCGTTGTTCAAAGGAGAAATGTCTGCAGTTAAAAGTGCTCTGCTGGGAGATGGCACTTTGACTTCTTCAATGAAACGAGCACTTTTGGAAGCTATTGCTAGTGGGATTGCTTCACTTACATCCGACGTCAGATCGTATGCAAGATGTACATTCCTTTCTCATTCATTAAACTCAGGACTATATAAGAGCAATGGTATGCCTTTTTGGTTGTTTTGGTTTTTACTCTTATTTTCATTGACTTACTTCACTCACTCACTCACTTTTTTTAAAATAAATAATTCATCAGAGTTATCGCAGTCACAGATCAACAATGATGTTACAATTGAGGAGTGCCTGAAGTACCTAGAAGACCACGAATTTATTCGAGTTAACAAATACGAGCAGGAAGACAAGCCGGATGAGTACGTGCCTACAAGGCTTGGATCTGCCTGTCTTGCCGCTTCATTTGCCCCTGATGATGCCATTGTAGTTCATAAAGAACTTGCTAAAGCACGAAAACGCTTCGTATTGGAAAACGAACTACATGTGATATACCAGGTAGAAACAACAACATAGTTAAAAATGGCTTAAGATATGTGCTACATAAATGCTTATCCCTCTGTTGTATCTCAAAGCTAATTGTGTTTGATTTTGACTAGGTCACACCAATTTACGTGTCCGACCAACTAAATTATTTATCTTGGCAAGATTACTTAGCAATTTGGGAGAATTTGGACGCATCAGAAAAGGAGGTTGCTGAGCTGATTGGAATCCGGGAAAGTTTTATATGCCGTGCCATGATCGGTACAGTATCGTCCAAAAATCCATCTCAGGTAAAGTTATTGTTGTCATTGTAACAAAGTGTAACAGTGTCATTCAATTAAAGACTATATTTTTTAATTTATTATTGGGTTTTTGTTTGCAGAGATCACAAATGCTGATTCATAAGCGTTTCTATGTTGCCCTGGCATTGAGTGACTTGGTTAATGAAAAATCTTTGGACTACGTTGGAAATAAATTTAGCTTGTCTAAAGGTGTTCTGCAGGGTCTCCAACAAAATGCGGCGACATTTGCTGGTAGGATACATTGTTTTGCCATTATTATTATTGTCAGTGTCAATATATATTCATACGCTGTAAAATATTTTTTGTAAATAGCAATTAACTACTAAGGTGTTTAATAATTTCCAGGTATGGTGACAGCATTTTGTATGCGACTGGGGTGGTCTAATTTGGAACTACTTTTGAGCCAATTTCAAGAACGGTTGGAGTTTGGAGTTCAAAGAGAACTATGTGATCTCGTCAAATTGGATTGTCTGAACGGTCAACGTGCTAGAATTCTTTACGATGCTGGTCTGAAAAATTTAATAGAATTAGCCTCCGCAGATCCAGCACAAGTGGAGCACATTCTACACAAAGCTACCCCATTCAATAGTAATGTTCACGGAGGCAAGGAAAGTAACATTTTGATGATAGGAAAAGATGTTCTGACTCAGGCTGAAGCGGCCCAGAAGATTGTTCAGGATGCCCGTAACTTTATACAGGTCAGGGATGAAGAAATAAAAGCTTACCCCAATATGCTCAATATGATATACATACAGTACAAAAGCATACAATATTAGTTGAATTAATTTAATTGCTTGGATTATATTATTATTGCAAATATTGCGCTGCGCCTGCCTGGAACCGCTTTGCTGCTGATTTTCTCCATTACTTGCTATATTAGTCACGGGAATTTGCTTATTACGACTTCTCAAATGCGTTCTATCAACGTCTTCTTCGTTAACGCTTGATAAAACTTTTATGTATTCATTTTGTTCTTATAATTTCTCTGGCTTAAATCATCACTAGGTTTAAAACGTTAACTGATCTTTTTGACGATATTGTTTAACTATAGTATAATGTAGTTTTTTTCATTGTCATTGGCTAATTTGATAATTATTATACATATGTAATGCTATGAAGCTTTATAAAAAAATATAAAACTACAAATATATTTTTGTTATTTTGCGCTTTTCTAGTCCATTGGTACTTACATATACTTAAATGAAAAAAGTATTATAATAATTAATAAATAAATACAAGTATTGTTGTTTATTATAATTTATTTAGATTGTTGTGTATTTTTTTCTTAAGCTAATGAAAATGAAAGATGTTTAAAAGAATAACTTTAATTATATGTTACTTATTACTTTGTAAGTATGCAACTGCGATTTTCTTGGAATTTTCTTGGATGTAGCCTATAAAGTCACAAGTTAGCTTTGCTTCGCGGTCGGACTGACTCTCTTTCTCTCAAAATACTTTCTATTCGTCATGATTCAGCTTGTATTGGTTAAACTAGCCTTTATGTTGGGAAAAGAGGCTTAAAATTTATGCTTCTGGCAGGGTTTCTGTAAAAGATTTAAGAATACGGCTATATTTCTACAGGTTGAGCTTGGACATCAGGGAAATATCCAATTTGCATTTGGAAATAATGATGTTCCAACACTTGTAGGAATTAAACAACCAGACAACAGCAACGATGCTACTAAAAATAATGCTCAAAGAGAACAATCTGTAAGCGATGGAAGGGAAGGTCAAGAGTCTTCTGGCATGAAAGATAATGTTCATGGAGTGGCTGGCCAAAATTCCTCAAAATTAAATAGTAATCCATTCAAGTCAGAGAAGGAAGGTCCAATTGAAAGGCTTATAACAGTATCCAAAAATAAAGACCCTGACTTGGGGGAACTTTTCACTCAAAGACAGCAAGAATTGGAAAAATCGGAAGCACAATCGCTCATAGATCCAAATAACCCTGCTGACGAAGACTTGTTTGAAGACTCGTTTCCTGAAGTGCTCGCAACAGATATTTCAGCATTGTACCCTAAAAAGGGATGTAGTGAAGCCGACGGTGTTTTAACTAAAAAGTTCTCCATTGAGCAAGAGGTGGAAAAGTTTGGCTTGAGTAGACCACGGGATAAAACCAGCAGCGATGTTCAGACAGTAGTAGTCCAAGAGGAGAGGGAGCAAAATAGAGGCAATGTGCAACGTGAATCGACTGATGCAAGAAATAATCTCATTCTCCAGCACAGTACGCCTTTAGTTCCCTGCAATTCCAAACGTCAACGTTTTACTCTAAATCAGGACGGAAATACAAGTCCAGTGTGTACAGTTAGTCCAGCGAAGGAGTTGTTACGTGAACATAATGGGGAAAGAACGAAACCAATTTTTGAAGATCTTGAGCTGTCAAACGGAATTCTGGCTGAATTTGATAATGCGTTTAGCTCCTCCGTAGATTGTCTGGATTGTTCTATAGACTTGAATGGCCAAATGCCTAATAAGAAAAGTGTAGATGACAACTTGGCGGAAAACAAGGGGAATGAAAATGCGAAAAGTGAAAGTATACGTCTCAGTGAGTCTGTGGCAGCGGCTATGGAAGCGTTCGCAAACGACACTAATTTTGAATCTGAGGAACTTTTTACGGATGGGAATGTTGAATCTGCACAAGTTAATCTAGTTCCCTCACATGCAATGCCCGAAAATGCCCGCTGCGATGATTTTGATGAAGAGGACTTCATTTTGACACAACAAAGCTCGTTAGTATCCGATGAGCTCATTGACAAAGAAGATAACGACATGTTTGAGGAAAGCTCGTCAGATACTGAGTCAACGTCCTTATGGGCAGAAAATTCAGCTTTCAAACAAATGATTTCTGAGGAGTGCAATGAAATTAGTGTACATGAAAGGATGGTGGGGAAAACCAAGATTAAGATAAGGGTTGTCAAGTCAGTTGAAGTGATACCATCCTCTTTTTTCTCAGACAATGAAATGATTGGGGTGGGAATGAAACTGGTATCTCATAAAAAGCCATCGGGGTTAATTTCAAGACAAGGCATTGGAGCTCGTATTGTATGTAAAAATACTGCAATAATGAACAACTCAATGCATGAACAGGTTGTTGAAAATCGGCATTCCTTAGCAGCCTACAATGGTGTTGATACAGTGTGGGTCCTTAGTTGGGAAAATAAGAATGGGCTTCGTGTAGGGGGAAGTGGGAAACATTCCAGCAAAAATAATGGTGACCAACTTGAAATGCTTCTGGATAAAATTGATAAATCTCCATGTGCTTTGGCGATATTTGACTGTAAAGAAAAGATTAAAAATCTACTCAGACATTGCGGTTCACAAATATTGAGTAAACTTCCATCAGGGGAGAGAATATGGGATCCCAGAATAGCACAGTGGATGTGGGACTTTGATGATGAAGACTGGAACGTTTCCAAACGTAAATTGATTGACGAATATGTGAGCGAAGAAGTTAAATCAATTTCAGATTCCGACGTGGAGAAAGAAATTGTAGAAGCGATTTTTGTATGGAAAGTTATGACAGCTCTCAAGGAGAAACTATTGAGCACAGGACTTTGGAATCACTTTATTAGTAAGGAAGAGTGAACAAATATAAATGTATACCTAAAATGTGTACTAAATTATAAATGCTGCAAGTAATAATGCAACTCACAACAACAAGTTACATTATTAGGTATGGATTTCTTGTTTTACTTTCAGCCACTGAAATGCCATCCGTAGTACCACTTTTACTCATGGAATTGAATGGACTTGGCTTGGATTCCTCGGAACTTAGTAAATTGAAACGTGTTCTCCAATTTAAATCAACAGGACTTTGGAATCACTTTATTAGTAAGGAAGAGTGAACAAATATAAATGTATACCTCTAAAATGTATACTAAATTATAAATGCTGCAAGTAATAATGCAACTTACAACAACAAGTTACATTATTAGATATGGATTTCTTGTTTTACTTTCAGCCACTGAAATGCCATCCGTAGTACCCCTTTTACTCATGGAATTGAATGGACTTGGCTTGGATTCCTCGGAACTTAGTAAATTGAAACGTGTTCTCCAATTTAAATCTGCACTACTGGAACTCAAGGCATTCCAAATAGCTGGTCGTCAGTTTAATCTAGGTTCCCCGAAAGATATCAAACAGGTAATAATACTTGACGAAGGTTGCCGATTTTGATCATTTTAATTTTAAACAATATAATTTAAAATTGACAAATTAAACTTATCATAACTAATAATGTGTATCCACTATTTTTGTAGATTCTTTTTAGGGAAATCGGGTTGAAACAACCCAAGGGAAAAACTGGTACGGGAAAAGATGTTCTTCTTAAACTGGAGCATGAACTATCACTATTTTTGTAGATTCTTTTTAGGGAAATCGGGTTGAAACAACCCAAGGGAAAAACTGGTACGGGAAAAGATGTTCTTCTTAAACTGGAGCATGAACTGCCAACTATTATTGTGGAATGGAGAAAAGTCACCAGTGCTCTACAAAAGGTTTGAACGAATAAATCATAAATCGTCCTTCTGTCAGAGTCCTTTTCATATTGTACTCAGAATATGTATTTTTGTGAAATGCATTTTTACAGGTAGTGATTCCCTTCCAACAAGAAAGAAGTCTAGAGACAGGACGAGTTCATGGTCATTACTCACACTTTACTGTTACTGGTCGTGTTATCATGTCCGATCCAAGTTTACAGTGCATTCCAAGAGATTTTGATATCCAGATTTCTTACGATGCCAAAGAACTCGGCGAAATAAAAAATAACTGCAAAATCAAGTTTGGCTCAAAACTCACAGCTTTATTCCAGCAACTTGATAGCAGCGTAGGTGGACGTGTATATTTTGAACAACATCAGCCTGATATCCATGCGGAATGCCTTTATACCTTGTAGCAATGATTTTATTATATTAACAGCGGACTATTCCCAGTTAGAACTACGCATTTTAGCACATTTGAGTAGAGACGCAACACTTCTGGCCGCTTTAAATAAGGGAACTGATGTCTTTACTGAAATTGCATCGCAATGGAAGAACTTGTCTAAATCCGAGGTAAACAAAATGCATTTTATGTATCCTCAAGAATTACATAAAGACTAAAATAATTTATGAATCAACAATAATATTATCATCATTTTTTTATGTTAAAAAGATTACAAATTCAATGCGACAAGAAGCGAAAAGCATCGTCTACGGAGTGATTTATGGGATGAGTTCGAAGACTCTTTCGGAGCAAATGGAAATTGAAGAGAGGGAAGCGACTAACTTTATCACTCAATTTATGCGTACTTATCCCGGCATTAGTGCTTTTATTGAAAAAGCTGGCAAACGATGTCAAGAGAAAGGGTATGTGGAGACCATGACAGGACGGAGAAGATATCTTCCGTTGATTAATAGCCGAAATCCACAAGAGAAAGGTATAAGAAATCCCTTTTTTAGGGAACGAGGGCATAATATTGTGCAATGGGAGAACTACTACAAACCTTTTTTCATTAATTTCAGCAAAGGCAAGCCGTCAAGCTGTAAATTCTCAGATACAAGGATCTGCTGCAGATCTGGTGAAAGCTGCTATGATCCGTATCCATTCATTTCTTCAAGCCACATATCCAAAGAGCGCTATACCAATCGAGTGGAATAAAGTGTGCAAGGCACAAAGGTCTTCCCTTTCCTTCCAAGCACCAGCAACCAATGCACCTTTAGAAAATTTTGTATTTTTCCCTATTTTAAACTTGCATGATGAACTAATTTTCGAAGTAAGAAAAACACATTTGAAGGAAGTGGCAAACGCCGTAAAAAGGGAAATGGAATCATGTGTTAATCTTGACGTGAAACTACCTGTTGTGATAAAAGTTGGAGAGTCGTGGGGTACAATGAAAGTTTATTGTGATGATGAGTGATGAGGAAATTTCTTTTCTACAGAAACTACAATATCGGGATTTATCTTATTATTAAATTATGTATCTTTAAAACATTTAAAATAAATTGTCTGTGATATATGTGTTAGGTTAATTACATATCCAAGTGTTCTTGGATTTATAATTTTTTCAGGAAAATGAAAGTAAAAATAAATGCATGAAAATGAGTAATAAAATTATGTAATTGCATAAAAACAATTCTCACGTGAATAAAAAAATCTCTTTCCAGTTCAATTTAAAAACGTTCACCTTTTCTTTTTTAATTTAATTCGTCTACTTTAGTCATATTGCACCAACAATACAATATTGGATCAAATGTATTGATACATATTATGACCGCCTATAGATTTCCTCAAAATCTACGTTAGAATAATTAGAAGAATACATCATATAAGCTATATATCTGTAGTCTAGCCGTATTAAATAAATTAAAAGATTGCAAAAGGCTATTTGATATTTTCAGAAACAACGAAAATACACTAGTACAATAGCATACAAAGATACAAAATGCATTTTATTTTTAATTATGCGGTATTTTTTATTAAAGATCTTGCATATAATAATTATATGTAATTGTAACGTACTTTTTAGCCTGTATTTTTACAATAATTATTTATATCAGCTTTTTGCATTACTCTTAACTTTTGAAATACTTGCTCGTTGTTGGTGATAGTCCACCATGTAAATTTAAATACACATATTGATATAATAGTATATCAGCAATTTATAAGAATTTAAATAGCTGTAACTGTAACCCTACATCGATGTTCCAACTTCATTTTGTAGCAAAAATACATTTTTGATTATCAAACATCCTCATCGTTTTCATATCTCACCCACAGTCTCACCTGGAAAAAGTAATCACATTGAAAGCAGCAAATTTTAGATATACATATATATTAAGGCAATTAAGTTAAAGTTTTGTTCGCAAAAAAAAAAATTAAGAATCGATGGACTGCTACAAACATCGTTTTTTACTTAATTGGGTATCAATTAAAAAGGTTCTGATTCTGATTTTGTGTCCTCGGGTTCATAGAATAATATCCGAATTACTTTTTTAAAACAGTATATGCCTATTTAGAATACACATAACATAAGCATAAAGAGTAATGTTAAACGTGAGATTAAAACTTTACTGCCAAGTAGTATGAAAGAATTTTACGTCATGGTCATGGGTCATTGCCCGTGTTCTTCGAAATTATGTAGATACTAATCCCATCAACTATTTTCTAATTATTCGGTAATTATAAAAACAACACGATTTTGCCACGAAAGGTGGCTCGTGTAGTGATAGTCGTAGGCGGAATACAGTACAATACAGCATATTTTCTAATTTCCCAATATATATAGCAAAATTACTTTTACGCAGCCTTTACAGTTTCACCTTTTCTATTAATTTTGACAATTCATGTATCAATATGTCAGACATAGTGTGGTTATTTTTTGGTCACGAAGTTGAAAGAATCGTGGCGTTACATGTTTGCTTATGAACTTATTAGTCTTACGTTACGTATTTAAATGATTGACTGCTAATTGATCACTTTGGTACGGCCTAAAAATACTGTATATGCCTACCATCTATCTAAATACACGATAACATGGCCGTTCAACCCTTCTGTCCTGAATTACTTTGAAAATCATTGTCCTTCAGAGAGCAACGAAATGAGAATCTACAGTTTATTTTGTTTAGTAAAATGTATGCGCTTAAGACTTACAGTAGGCTGATCTATAATAACCCAAAAAACGTCAATAATAATCAACCACCCAAACATGCTACTTATTCTAGCATTTGCACATTTAGAAAATATTAACTTACACACATTTACCCAACTAACTGCTCGCTATATACAAAATGTACAGTTGTTAATATAAACAAATACCAGTACAACAATGATGGTATGTATATTATTGTATACTCTATACAATTTGTATTATCTAGCTATCTAGCATCGTACAGAAATCAGTTAAATCTACTTTACAAATAATTTTCCTCATTCACAAGCATGCTTATATAATTAAATGGAGCAGTAAATTATTTTGCAAAAATTCCAGCGACAAATTAATAACATTGGGCAGCATATATACATATGTAATCGCATTCATTAAAGCTTGCTTGCTTGCTTGGTTTCGAAAACCTACGCATGTATGTAGTTCTTTATAATAATATAAAATTGGTTATATCATCTGTATGACTAAATGTAACAGGCTGCACCAGCTGACTTCAGGAAAGCATAATGTATAGTATTCAAAGTTACAAATCTGTAAAAATGAAATTTCGGCAACAAAATGTTTTACTGACGTGATACAATATATGGTAAAAATGACTAAAAGGCGAAGTGTTAACTAGCCAATGGGTTAAATAACTCGATACGTTGTCTCACTGGAGAGATCCAATAATTGTTCCAATCATTCACGAAGCTGCAACCAACACCTTCTCGGCACGTTTGGTTGGTCGTTCTTTCTCTACAAAAAAAGCATTTTGAGGGTTATAGTTTTGAACTCACAATCTTGAATGATTTTAATTTGGGGCAACAAACAACAAGATTTTGACTCACCTGGTTCCAGTTCCGAAACTGGTGTCTCTGGAACATCTGGGAGAATGACAACTTCTGAGTCGGCAGGTGACAATGGCGACTCCTTTTGGAACACGTTTTCTTCTGCCATTATCTTTTCAAGTTCCGTTTCTACTTCTTCCAAATCTTCTGGGCTCAAATTATTACTAAGAAGGCCATAAGTACACACAAATTGCAAATAATATCATTGCATTGCACCCACATAAGAGGAAAAATGGTAGTTTTAAAAGGGTAAACTGCTTGCATACCTGCATTTCTAAGCTAGCAAATTCTAAACTGGAACACATGGTTTGGATATTATCCAGTTGTTTCTCAGATTTTTCCAACAAGGATTCTTGGAAACGTTTTTTCTTCAGCAATAGCTTGGCTCGACTATAAGTTAAAAAATATTTATGGAATATTATAAATGCTATAAATTTTCACTTCTTGGATAAATGGATTACACTATAACTTACTCCTTCCTGCCATCTTTTAGTAGCTGCCTTGCAAGTAATCGCTCGTTCTCCAAATTCCTTACAATATTTTTTTGATACTGCTGTAACTGGTCGCGCTGCTTTTTCAGTTCCTACGCATGTAAAAAAATATAATGAACATGCTGCACATAGATACTTTTAAAGTTTTTAATATGGCGACTTACAAGCATCGCTCTGTCATGCTCCGTAACCCTTGATTCGGGTTGTGGAGTCTTACTCTTTTTTGAAAAAAATCCACCCATATCGTAACTGCTGTTGACGAATTTCTGTTAGTTTAACAAATTCCTTTTCAACAGTTTAAATAGTCTTAGTCTTTTCCCAAATAAACTTTAACATATACTGATATAATATCGCCTTGAAGTTGACACGTACAACCTCAAAACATGAATTCACCTTTCAAAAAACTAATACATAACATTAAAATTAGGTGAATTCGTCGTGAATTGATAGCGTCTTAGTCATGTCTTCCTTATTGTAACTTCTTAATTAAGTAGCAATGCTTCATTAAAGGGCAGATTCCAATTATCAAAAGCTTTTTAAAACTTGCTTTCAACTGATTAATTCCATATGACATGCATGAAGGAAATATTTGCACTTGCTTGGCTAAAAAAAAATCCAAACGAAAAAAATAGTTTTGTTTGTGTTCCCTTCCACTTTTGTTTACTTTCCCCGTTTCCACCACTGGTGATGATACAAAATCACAACACCACCACACATATCATCATTATCATCGTAGAGACATCACCCAAAAGACTGAAAAAACAAGACTTGAATTCCGAACCCAATAAGTTCTAAAATACACACACCCAAATATCCCGTTTTTTATAGAAAGAGATTTGAACTTCCTGTTTTTCTAACCGAATAGAATGGATTTGGAGTGCTTGTGCCTACTTTTTCAAACGAGAAGGGAGTAAAATAGATGGATAGATAGATCTATCATCACTTTTCTTATAAGAAAAAAAATGAGTGCAAAGAATGTCGTGGAAAAGCTCATCCCACGAAAATCCCAACCCAAATAGACTTCCTTTTACATAAACATCACACAACAACAAACAGAAAAGAGAACACTACTGCTGCTGACTTGCCTTTTACTTTTACTCGTCGTGATGATGACTTGATGATGAGTATGCCACTCTACCACCGCTGCTGCTGATAAAAAAAACTGCTGATCACCCAGATCGCTGCTGGTCTCATGTTACCTCCTATCATAAATAAACCACTAATTAATGATAGTAGCAGTAATAGTCAATAGTCGACAACTGCAACTGCATACGATTTTGGTCGACAAAAAGTGTGATTGGAATATCAGGCAAATTCGTTATATTGTACAGGTGAACGTGATTTGCGCACATTTGTGTGCTGCTAAGTGGTGCTGCTGATATGTTCACCAGAGAGCTGTCAAAAACAAGCACTTGTAAAAAAAGTGAAAGTTGCAGTTGAAAGAAAGTTATGGATTGATGTGATTCCAGAAAGATGAGGACGATTCATTCATACTTTCATTTGGTTAGTATCAGCTGTTGCATCTTCTTGTCTAAAATGATGGATGTACTGTAAATGAAAAGAAAAATGTCCCTCATGGTGCCATATAATGATTTTATCTAATCTTCAACTTTACTAACTTTTTCCGGCAAATAAACAGTTCGCTAGTAAATGGAACCATGCAGTTTTCTCAAATGTTATTTAAGCGTAAGTATTTACAAAACCGGGACTTGCTTTTTGTACTCATCGTGCAAATTTTGTCGACCTTGGTGGAAGGAGGAAGCAGTGTTTCATCTTCCTTTGTCACACAAAATGAACTTCGTCAAAGAAATTGTTCGTTGGTCAGAGGCCTGCATGCAAACCTTATCCGCTTTATTACAAAGGAAGGATTTCACAGGTGTGTAGGTTCAGGCTTTAGACTTTCAATTTTTTAAATTGCTTTACTACATATTAACGATATGTTATTTTTTAATTTCAGAGAGTTGGAAGATACTGTAGAGGTAATTAAAGGATTTTTGTGAAGCGGATTATTTCGTATTTATAGGTGTGTGCACAAAGTATTTTGTTATTACAGATCACGGTCACCAACTCACCCATACCCTTAAATAGCTTCACAAACAAAGAATGCAAACTAGCCATGCTCACAAAATTTGTAAGAGATATTCTAGTGGACCCTTACGAAATCTCTCAAATCAGTGGACTTCGAGACATGATTCGTCTACAGAATAACTGGACTGACTTGGAAAGTCCAGCCTGGCTGTCAAAATCTAACTCGACTGTGTTCATTGAACTTACGGTGAAATCTACTGGCAACTTAATATCAAGCGACACCGTAAAAATACCCATTCACTTCAGGTATCAGAAACCTCAAAGCCATTCAAGATTTGATGGACTTCCAGAACTGGAGGCCATGATAGGAAGCGCTGGAGGAATGATGAATCCAGCAGGCTACATTCCAGTCAACGTACCACTGCCGAGGTTGCTACTTCGCTGTGACAATTGGGATTATGACAGCGTAGACGAACAATGCCACTTTGTAAAAACATTATGTCACAGCAAAAGCAAGGACTCGTTTTGTCAATGGGTTTCGTTACCGTACAAATCAGTAAGTAAAAAATAACTATAAAATATCCTTTTTCTATAATTTAATGTGACTATGTGACCAAACTAATTTCTTTCATTACAGAATTCCAAAGTTAATACTGTATTTATACCAGTTGGTGATTCGGATTTCCAGTTACTGATCACAATCGCAACTTTTCTAGTCATTATTGGAGGCACCATGTTTCTAAGTTTCACACTAATGAATGCCAAGGTTGAAATGTCTAAGAGGCATCATACAGAGTAGAGTGTATCCTGTTTTATTTGTTTATTATTTTATTTTATAAAGGCTTTAATTAAAATAAATAATACATTTTTTACTTGAATATTATCAACACATTTATTATGGAACACGTAATTTTATTTAGTAACACAGCACATAAATTCAAACAAACTGATTATTCCACTTAATGTTAATTAGATTAAATGTGTTTATATAGCGAGTTTTTTTTTAAACATCAACACATTTTAAAGCTAGATTTGAAAAAATTAACTAAAATTGCAGGCGAACAGTAAAAAATCTACAAAATTGTAACTACAACATTTAAGGTTTTGTAAGTGTGATTTGGAACATATTCATGTATCCAGGATTGATTCCGGTGGTACTCCAGCCGTACTTTTGCGCCAACCTCTTTAATGGTTCTTCATATTGCGTATAAGAGATCGCTTGTCCTACAGATGAGATATGAACCTTGACGCCAACTAATGCACGATGTTTAATAATAGATTTAAGAATATCCCAGTTGATGCCATTGTTCCATAACATGTTACGCCGGGGGACTTGAGATTGAAAGTAGTGGAAATTCTGTAATTTGTCAAACTCCTTGATCATCTTCAAAATCTCTTCTGATGACACTGGTAACCCGTCAATTACCATCTCTTCAAGAGTTTTAGGCAGTTGATTCAAGTTAATTAATTCCGTTGGTGGATCAATTTCATCCTCATTAAAAATGATTGGAGCTCGAAATATTCGTAGTTGCGCCAGTTGAGTACAGTTTCGGAATATTTTGGCGTCAAGCTGCGTGACTGTATTGTGAGGACCGCTGTTATACATAGTCACGTTTATGATGTCCACTCGTCTAAGAAATTGTGAATACTCACTAATTGTGGGTCCAAAAAAATCCAAATGTCTAATTGGCCAGCTTAGGAATCTCGTCGTTATCGCCACTTCAAGTTTTCTCCTGTTTTGTAGCATATTCATCCATTCGACACAGTGCTCTGGTGCACTACTGACCTTCCTAAGTGTAGTGGTTACGAGATGACCTTCGGAAAAAGTTTGAGGTGCTCTGTAATTGCTTTTGATGTTTGCCGGAACACAGAAAAGTATATGACGTGGGTGGGCAGGAGGATAAAGAACATGGCTCGTGTACTTTAAAGTGAAGTCAATTGTCCAGAGGGATCTTGCGTGGCGACATAAAAATGGAAGAATAATAGAAGGCAAGATTCTGATCTGCGTGTTCAACTCACGGTACCCAACGAAAACTGCCTACAAAAACCAGTAAAAAATAATACATATCAACTTATTTTAATGCCAATGGTACATAGATACGTTTCTGTAAAAGAATTACATGAAATTATGTCACTTTTCTTACGGAGAAGTTTTCCAAGCGAGGATATTCAAATTTTAGAAGATTGGTAACATTTGAAAGAATTCTAAACTGCGTGATTCGTCCCAAGTTGTCATTGATCAGAAATTTCCAGTTTGAAAGTTGTCAAATTCGGAAAATAGGTTTTTACGGATACAAAATTTTCCAGTGCACGTTTCCCAAATAACAAGTTTTTCATCACGGATCTCCAGCAGAGTTCTAGTTTAGAGAGAAATGTCCACTGCAAAACCATTTCTTCAAAGTTAAGGGAGCAAATTCCACGGGATATTTTTACTTCTTCAGGTTCCATAGACTGAAATAGATATCTGTGAGCAGGATTCTGCAGGGAAACAAGTTGACAAGATTTCATTGACAAACCGCATTTTCCTCGGAACTCTCGAAAGTCTCCTTCAATCCTCACGTCAACTTTAAAAAGGGTATCGATCGTACTTCTCCAACTGCGGGAAATCCCTCGTAATGGCAAAAGCTCTTGAATGCGAAGTCGTCTCATAATGTACCAACGAATCTGCAAGCAAAAAATATATGAATTGATAATGGGATACGAATTCAGCAAAAACATTAAACATTCACATTTTTATAATTATTTCTAATTTTTGGTATTTTCTTTTACCTCAATTGGCAGGATGGAATGCATTGCGTCTTCATAAACTTCGGGTGATTCTTGTTTCAATGCTTTCCCTCCGTTAAAATGGAATTCTTCATTTAGATCCAACCTGCGAACGATACTTTTTCTTGGTCCAATGTTCCTTCGACTAGGCCCGGAGTCCTGCTTTCTCTTCTTTAAGATCATTTTTGTCATACGTGTTGCTTCACTATTACTTTGTTCATCTTGCATTTCTTGACTAGTTTGGAAAAGGTGAGAGGCCATCCTTATCCTTTTATTAGGATGCGCCTGGGAGTATTTGGAAAGTGAAAGTTTATCCAATACCGCAGAAGCACGAGGTTCAATTTGATCCTCCATTATCACTTCTCTGCATGTGAGATCCACTGCTTCAGCCATTTACTTATTATAACTTATTTTGATTGACTGATTATTATTTAACTTCAGACTTCAAAACTTAATTTTGACTGTATTATCATTAATTTAATTTTAATAATGATTAGCAGCACTAGAGGAATAAACATTAAAAAATTTAAATGTAAGCAAATGATTTTTAGTAAGTAAACAAAACGCAAGAAACAGAATACAACTCCGAACTCCAGATGACTAGCTTTCAGTTCATTTAGGGAAAAACATTCGAAAATCGAATTGCTCTGAAAGAGGCAAGCGGTGCATACTAAAATGCTAATGCTAACAAGCGCCATCGTTTGAGTTATTCAAAACTGAGCGCATGCAATACAAAAAAAATGCACAAAAAATGTTTCGTTTCTTGTGCTGCTGCATAAGTTATAAGCTATAATATCTGTTTTGGTGAAAGTAAATGCACTCGTGAACGTTTTGTATCAATCAACGATCACTCAGGGAATATCAGAAATTCTGCGATTCAGAATGCATTCGAGTCGAATTGCCTCATGTGAAACAAAAAGTGCACCTGGAGACGCTGGAAACAATAAACGTTCCTATTGGAATAACATTTTGAATATGGGCATTTACAAACTTGTAAATGCATAAACTTAAAGGATCTGGATCTGGATCCCCAAAAAGAATCTGGGGACTGGCTTAACGCTACTCCTTCTTCCAATATCGGCACTCTGCTGGACCCAGAATCCCTAAGGATCGCTATCTCTCTCAGACTTGGTTGCAAAATTTACCAAAGTCATACTTGTATATGTGGCCAACCAGCTGACGAATTAGGTTACCACGCCTTGGCTTGCAAGAAAAGCTCAGGAAGATCATCTCGTCATAGCAGTTTGAACGACATAATTAAAAGAGCACTCCTTTCTGCCGATATTCCCTCTATTTTAGAACCAGTTGGATTCTTCAGAGATGATGGTAAACGTCTGGATGGACTTACGATGATTCCATGGGGTCGTGGAAAACAACTGGCTTGGGACGCAACTTGTGTTGATCCTATTTGTGACTCATATCTCCACTCCTCAGCCCTTCACCCATGTTCCGCCGCCAACTCAGCAGTTACAAAAAAGCACAAAAAATACAGCTCGATTAAAGAATCCCTTTTCTTTTACGCCTTTGCTGTAGATTGTTTT
>JAHZNC010003164.1:0-12618 GCA_027744095.1 Zhuqinia jingwanae
TCCTTGCATAAAAAAACACATTGGTGTTGTGAATATGTACCTCTCCTCTATGATTAATATACATACATACCTATATACTGGATCCAATTGGTAATTTTTTTCTGAAGATTTCAAATTTTTAAAGGAAGAAATTAAAAACTATAATACACACAAAATGCGCATTTTTACATGGGCCATGAACGTGTGTGCTTGGTATATTTAAGCTTAAAATATCTGTAATTACTTTAATAAAAATATAGAATCTTATGTCATGCAGGGCATGTTAATTTTGTGATTTTCTAACTCGTAATATGGGTATAAAATAATATATCTGTGTGCGTGCAAAAGTGTAATTTAATTTTTATGACCATGACCAAAAAATGTCATTAAACAAAATAATATGATACCTGTGGTATTAAAATTAAAATTTGATCACGCATGAATAGATCATATTATTATTGATGTTTGTTTTTAGCTTGTATTCATTTAAGTTAATACTTGACTTCATAGTATGTATGATATCAATGAGTTTTATTAATCGAATTGACTGAAAAATGAAATTATTTGTTCACTATGTGATGAGATGAAACCATTTAGTCATATTATGACTAGTACTATGATTCAAAGTGTATGTACATAAGTATACGTGTGTTTACAATAATTTATGTTATGTGTGACGAATAAAATTAAAATTGGATCACAAACGAGATGGATTAAAAATCAATGAATTTGGATGACTGCGTACTGAGTATAATTGCTGTAAACTAAACGGTTCTTGTTTAAAAAAAAGCAGTTGTTGGAAAATACATAATTTTAGCATGGTATAAAACATATTTTCACTCACTAAATACTACACAAAATCGTGCATTTAAAAGGTGCGTTGAAGTTAAAATTTTCCTTATGAAATATCATCGTCACCCAGTTCAGGGTTAGAATGTCTACTTATAATTTATGAGGTGATGCAGAAACTAAAATGGAACATATTATTTAACAAATTTTATTGCAGAAAATTTAAAACAAGAGCTTATAACTGGATATAACACAGAATGGAAGCGAGTTTTCATCTGATACAAAAGAAAACTTTGAACTATACAATATATTTAAATAATGTCTTGTAATATTTGTACATGTCAGATATATCAGTGGCTCGACAACAAAAAGTAACAAAACTATGTAAAACATTTAACTCATTTAACTAAATTTTTTATGTATACTTAATCTATAATAACGTAAAATATTTATATAACGAGATAATAATCATTTCATAACATAGGAAGTCATTTCTTGATCAAAAAAGTTCAAAGTTAAAGTTAAGTACAGTTAACAATCTTGCTTTTCATTACAGTCAGTTACAAGGAGCAAGGAAAAATTGTAAAAAAAATTTAAGATCTTGATCAAAAAAGTTCAAAGTTAAAGTTAAGTACAGTTAACAATCTTGCTTTTCATTACAGTCAGTTACAAGGAGCAAGGAAAAATTGTAAAAAAAATTAAAGTAATTTTAAAGACCTATTTTAATGACGATATATACGACTGTCGATTGAAGAGCTAGACCTGTTTTAATGACGATATACCGCTATTGAGTTTGTAAACTATAAAGTACACTAGAAACTACTGAATCACTAGGAGGTTATCAGTTTAGCAGCAATTAAAAGTAAATGTAATAATGTAAGCTGACCCGGCATATTTCACACATGTGGAACCTGATGACCGGTTATGACCATAACCAGAGATACACTGAAGATCATGAGCATAATATCCCTCCCTGCAAAAGCACAATGGAAGGCTGTCTCCGCACACAGCATTTGCCACGCATTCATCATTTTTTCCACAAGGTCCATTTGCTCCAACAATACACCGGTTCCCTCCGAACAAGCCGAAAAAAAATCCCTTCTCCCAAACTCTGGTTGGAGGACAGGTACAAGTTCCTGTGCAGATTAAGTCTTTGCTGCTGTCACATTTTTCGCTGCTAGGGGAGTCTGTATTTATGAAAACACTTAGAATGGCGTTCTGAACACTACATTTGTCACCGTAAGTTAAACGCCCATCAGCGTGCGTCATTGTTCCGTGAAGTGCCAGTAATAATCCCAGTAGTATAACGTGGTGTGGCGCCATCTTTTCACCTTTTTTCCTATAAAACATTTGATATGAGATTAGTTAGTCATTAAGTTTAAATTAAATATTGTGTATCAGTTTTGTTTTGTCATGCTTCAATTGAAATTTACATGCCTGAAGATAATCTTGGTTTAGACTAGTAAAATGTGATCAACTATTTCGATTGGATACCTTCCAAAATCGGATGGCTTATTTTTCCCAACTACTGTGTTCAGCCTAAATATGAATAAAAGTATTACGGATTAGTTTGTATATTTTCATATAGTGACTGCCTTGCATGAAATATTTGAGTAAATCAAAAATATAAATCACTCGGTGTACCTTTGTAGCTCAACAGCATTTCCACCTAATCGTCAGTCAAAAATTCCAATTTCAATTCTTTGTAGTCTGTAGTCTGTAGCGTGATTTTCAGGAAAAAGTAGCCAAAGACAGAACGGAATTTTCTGACTCAATTGCTTGACTACTGCAGCAAATTGACTCAGATTTTCAGATACGGGTTTTTTTAGAGATTTTGGTGGATTTATTTTACATATTTTCGAGCTCTACGAAAAAATCCATAATCTTACACAACGTAATAGTGTACAAAATAAGAACAGTATGAATCTTGATCTTGATACTTATATAAGCGACCTATCCAAATTAACTTTTTTTTGTCTTGCAGCATATAATGGCACTGGAGAAGAATAGGAGCTCTACTATCCGGTTTTTGTTTGTGTCAGATAATATGAACTGAGTAATATCTATAAACTTTTGTGTCGACTGTTGTTTTACATGTACATTTATATATGAATAAGAACTGTATAAATTCTTCTTCTTTTTCGTAAATCACTATATAATTTTATCCTTCTTGTTCACAGTTCACACGACCTAAAAAAATTATGATATTATGTAGCCTCGTCATGTGATGGATGATAAAAGTCATTCTCAATGTAAACTGTATGTAAGAAAGAAATGTGTAAAACGTGTGTACTCCACAATGTGGAATCCACATAGTACATCTATGTATGTGCTTAGCCATTGTTACTTCGCAAACAATGTTACTTTGTAAACCTATGTGTGTGCAAGAAAGAAAAATGTACACATGAGAAGCAAAGACGCAATATGCATTTGTGCATATACCCATCGATCCCAGCACATAAAAGCAATAAAATAATTATTACATTAAATTACAAAGTAGACAATCATAAGTCATGAAAGGAAATTTAGAATTGTGGCTGTGTTGTATTGTCTCAATACTAGTCACTACTAGTACTAACATGTTGAAGACGTTTTTTTTTTAAATAAAAATAAAAATATGATAACTATTCGAGCATTCAGCATCCTCTCATCATATTACCAGTACTCAGTATTTTCACGTTTATCAGTTTTATTTTTGACGCTATGACTCATTAGTCCATTGCGTAGAACAGAACCGCTTTATTATACCACACGTACATAATGTCATACTTGAATACGAATATCATGTCAACAAAAAATGTATACTTGCTTCAGTATGTTATATCAATATGGTTTACTTATATTTTAATAATATAAAGACATTACTGTTTTGAAAAGTTTTACTTATACTTATGTACATCTAAAACAATACGAATTATTACGAATAAATACAAGCCATTTTTCTTCTGCCTTGTTCAGGATTTAAATATATATGATTCATGACTTTAATAACCATGTTATTTTTCTAATTTATAAAGTTGTGTATTGTGTACGTGCATCTGCATACGTTGAAAGCGCATTACACTCGTAATTATATATGTATCTATGCAAAGTTCATTTAGGTCCTCCTTCATCCTTGATTCAGAAAATTACTAAATGTAACTCGGCATTATACTCAAGTTGAATAGGTATACACAATACACACTGAACACAAAATACAGTGTAGTTCCAATGCAGTGCAATCATTATTATTATGTTAACAAAAATTATGACGATGCTTGTTGGAAAGATGGAACATGACCCAGGGGTGCTAAGTATTTTTATGATAAAGTGCATAATAATAAAACATTTAAAATATTCAAGAAATAAGCTATGATGTTTTGGATCAAGATGAAGAACCATGGACCGGATTTTATCTTTTCAGCCATTTTTGGACTGTGAGATAATCACACTGACTAGGATTACTTTATTAACTATATATTAACCAAACAACTTCTCAGATCACCCCAATGTAAATGGATCTGACCTCCCAGTTGCAGTGCTCTTCGACCGCATGACTAAAATATCGACCTAGGTGCATTCTTAAATACGACGACATCAATCTTATATATACTTCATAAAAAATATTCAACATTGCAACACATTGATGATTAGAGCAATTTACATTTGCGTGACTGAACGCATCCTTCATACAGGGATATCTGATAACTTTTGTAGCAAAGTAAATAATATTTTCGCATCATAAAGATAAAGAATACTGATGAAAATTCCTCAAGTACTCACTCAAGCACGACGATGATAGATTGCACAGACTTTCACTTTTATGAACATTTTCACAATTATGGTATGTATAATTACCTAGTACTCTGCTGGTAGCATCTTTAACAATCAGCAATCACAGCCTACTCTAATTTAATAAAAAGCAAAGACAAGCGGAAAGAAAGTAATTCCCAAAATTATCTCAGAACAACGCATTATGTAAAAAGCTAAAGTTCACGCACTTCTGTAGATTTTTCCATACTTAACACACACCCAAAGAATATAGTAAGTCATACATGATGATATGTAAACCAAAATATACACTATGAAGAGTAAAAACATTCAAGGACATATAATGGCATATTAAAACATGCATGGAAATCAAGTTTTATTTTACAAACATACATAATATGTAATACGTACGTACCATCTGTTGTACTATATGACTATAAAATGAATTGGAGTTTTCCTTTTATCATAAAGTCAAATGTCACTATTAACTGTCTTGACCACTACGGCAAAATCATTTCAAACGTGTAATTTTGGAGTTGGAAAGTTATTGGTATGTATCATGAATCATATTTCTTCCTATCGCACTGTTTTCTTGATGTGCCCATTTTGATTTTTTTCAGAATCAAAATGACTGGAAACGGTTCTGTAGGTGGGGTCAAGGATCTGAATGATCTTGTTGCCCAATTACATCAAATATTTAAAAGTGACAATATAAATATAGATCAGGTACGCAGGCTGATGCAGAGCTATGAGAACAGACCTGAAGAGTGGGAGAAGTACGCACATTTTAATCCAAATGGCATCACAAGGAATTTGGTTGATTCCGGAAATGGCAAGTTTAATTTGATTCTCGTTTGTTGGGAGGGTGGCCACCAGTCAACCATACATGATCATGCGAATGTAAGTCACTGTGTACCGTGTATTTGCATACTATGAGCATTCCTTTGTGATTGCGTTTGAATTTCCGTTTTTAGTGTCATTGTTTCATGAGGCAGTTGACCGGATCATTGAATGAAATTAGATACGATTGGCCAAAGGATCCCAAAGAAAAGGCCTCCCTTGTTCAAACATCATCTTTTCGGCTTAATCCTCCGGAAGTGAGTTACATGAACGATGAAATTGGACTGCATAGGTGAGAGAGAAATGAAATGCGGTATATAACGATTGCGCTGCGCTGATGAAATTTTTGTAGAGAAAAATCAAATAAATCTGTAGTAAAGTTTTGTTTGTGAGCATTTTGAAGCTAAAATGCTTGTGAGAAGAGAAGGCGAACGATAGCATGATCATGAGTATAAATTTTGACATAAATAAAGCGGCGTAGACGCAGTCTTTAGTACTCAATTTACTACACATTTACGGATGAAGTATTTAGATAATCATGAACCTAATTGATTTAGCAGACAAAATTGTAATTCTTAGAATGGAAAACGCAAGCAAGACGGAAAGAGCAATGAGCCTACACTTATACTGTCCACCATTTGATGCTTACACCATTTTCAATGAAGCAACCAGCGAACGTGAAAAATATCAAGTAACATTTTGGTCAATTTATAGTAAGAAAATTTAAGATTCAAAAGGTAAACTTGTACTTTAATTCATAAGACATGAAGTGTTTAAAGTTAATTATATGTAGGATACAAATGTATATATTCAATCCTGGCGTTCACTCGTAAACATAAGTATACATACATCAAATCAAAGTGAATGTGTAACAAACAATTTTCTAAAGTCAACAATAAAATGTGTAATGTAAAAGGAAAAATATAAACGAGTTCTACGCTTACAAACTCAAGTTTGCGAAATCTTTCATTGAAAACTTCTTTTGATTAATTAGGGAACACGTATCAGTAAAATTTCTTATTCCAGTAACAGTAGATTCAAGTTCTTTCGCCTTTTTATGAGCCACCCGTATCACATCATCACTGATTCCTGCTAACCGAGCAGCATTGAATCCATAAGATTTTGGACATGGTCCCGAGATCATCTTGTACAAAAACGTTATTGATTCTTGAGTAGGATCTTCTTCGTTTTCATTTTCGACCATGCAAGCCTGCAAAAGAAAAATGCACAATAAGTAATTTATCTTACTCACTTTTGTAATTTAATTATCATTTCTCTAATAACAAAATTTTCATTACCATATGGCACATTTGGATGCACAACACTCATTTCGCACTTTTCTGCAGGAACATAACAACCCTGAACAGAAAACAGATTACAATAATTAATAAGTATTTCGGAAATTCTTAATTTTTACAACGATTTATTCTTGACAGATTTTTTAGTATCAAATTACCACATGAGATAAGACAGCCAGCAAACCGACTTGACGCATTAGTGTTGACTTTCCTCCCATGTTCGGACCAGTTAAAATGACAAAGCTGCCTTTTGATGCATCATCTCCTCCATCAGTGCCCAAGTCGGTGTCGTTGGGAATATAGGTATCTGACGCCACACAGGGATGGCGCCCTTCAATAACGTTCAAAAATGGGTTAGAAGATGCGGACACTACTGGTCTGCACATGAGTTCCTGGCTCTCGGAGAACAGGGATAGAGAAACCAAAACATCCAGTTGGGCAATACACTCTACAGCTGCACTCCAAACAACTCGGCTATACCAAAAAAAAAAATTCGCAAGTTATGTTTGCTAGTTATGTTTGCCCTGTTTGCAATGAAATAATTTTGAAAAGATCATCATAATTCAATTAAATTGATGCCTACTTACTGGTTGTCAAACTTCTCAAAGATTTTACGGGCAATGTCATGGAGTATCTCATCTTTTTCAGCTTCAGCCTTCATGATAGAACTCAAGAATCCCTTGATTTCGTAAAAAAGTTAACATAGCCGTAGTATAGTAATGCATAAATTATGTAGCATAATAAAAAAAAATTTGCGGTACTTCAATACAAAGAAATAATAATATTCTTACTTTAGTAGTTGAGTTATAGTATCTAATGAAACCTTTCCGCTTGGTGAACATTTCAAACTCTCTAGAGACTTTAATATTCTCAGGAACTTCGATTTGGAAACGCTTTTTGTCGCTACCGAAATATGACACACGAGCTTTTAGCTCCCGTGACACTTGTTTCAAATAGTCATCGGCCTCTTGTTGTATGTCCACTACCGCTTGCAATGCGTTATCATACTCCTCAAGAGCACCGGATTTAGGTTTTATCTTACCCTCCTTAATGGCGCTACTATGATCAAAGGCATTCTGCATCACAAACAACAAGGTCAATGATTTAACTACTTATCTTATTTGAGAAATGAATTTCAATCACAAGGACAGTATTCTTACGTCAAAATCTTTCAGCAACTTATCCAAGCAAGGAAAATTTCCAATTAACTGTTTTAGTAACCTTGAACTGAAATCATCCTCTGCATCTACATTAAGGAGAAAATAATAATGTTAAGGCTTTATTTTATTTGGCCTCTTGAACTTGAAAAATAACAAAGCTCAGGAAAAAAAAATAATGATTACTTTTCAATTCTTGTATAATTTTTGTACAAGTTTTAAATCCCTTCAATGTAGTAAGTAAATCGGAGATTCTATTTTTTGAGTATTTTACTTCCTCATAAAAACTTGCTCGGCCATCCGGATGGTTTTTTGATCGATGCGCACTTCCCAAGTAATGTATTCTAATTATAAATAAAAACATACATTAATGAATGGCAAATACATTAGCGTTTAAAAACTAATAACGTGCAATAGTCACAAATTGATAATTAATCAATATGGCAAATCAAAGTGCATGCTTTTTTCATTAAAGTCACGAATTGAGAGATCGACAAGAAACTCACTTGCTCAACAGTCTTTCCAAATCTGGCAAACTTTTCATCAACGGAATGACTTTATCACGGGATTCTCTCTGATGCATTAAATCTTCAACCGCATTCTGACGTTCAGTGATTTCTTCAGGAATGGCCAATGGGAGACACAACCAATGTCGCAGTAATCTTTTACCAAAATGCGTGCCGCACTTGTCTAAGGTAGACAACAAGCTTTGTGGCCCATTCAGAATATCCAAATTTCGTATAGTTATCCCGTCCAAAATCTGAGTACAAAATTGTAAAAAAATAAAGAACTTTGTATGTATATAATCTATATACACATATGTATACACCAAACATAAAACTCACCATATATTTAGGGCCTCTACAGCGCTGAGGTATATTGGACACAGTATTTCCGTTTGTATCAGTAATATCAGCCGGTGTGTATACTTCGAATCGTTTCAGAGATAACAGATCATGCTCTAACAAGCAATACTTCAGGTACCATACAATTCCGCCTAAACATTTCAAGCCTAGTTCCCATTTGTCATCAGGTGTCATGCCCAATCCGTCATTTTTAGACAGAAATGTTTCAAAATTAGCTGGCCACTCATGTTCACCGGATTCCGACTTGCGAAAATAATCCTGTTCAGATAGGTACTTCAAAGTCTTTTTTCCATTCCAAAACTCCGAATCTGAGATCAAGGGATCCTTTTGAACGCTAGGCATATTATGAAGTAACTGCTGCAAGATGGGGGACAACTTTCCTCTTTCATGCAATATCTAACAGACAACAAAATGTAGAATTAGAATGTTCGTACTCTCTTTGTATTTAGCTAATTAATTAATAAATATATCAAGATATTTTGTTGGCATACTTGAACAGGTACATGATGTGACAAAAGAGTACGAAGTCTAGACGCATGACGGTCATCAAGAAACTGTCCAACGTGAAACGTTCCAATTGTGGTGTCAATAAAGCATACTCCGAAGACTGGGCATTCGTTGCCAGATGTGGATTGCTGCAAAGATACATTTGAATTGAATAAAATATACATATTGACATAATCATAACATAATACTGGTAGTGCATACTCTATGAGCTCGAAAATACCTTTTCTGATATAGCGTACAAGTATGATGATTCTGGACTGAAAGGATTACTAAAGATTTGATCTTGAAATGAAGCATATCTAACACCTTTGGTAGCGATCTGACAAACTTCTCTTCGAATTATCTTTTCGTGTTTTTGCAATTTTGATTCTGCAAAAATAAATATCCCAAAATAGGATTAATTATTAAGAATATTATAAATGTCCTGTCTATTTGCTTATTTCCAGTCAGTTGATAAGTACCTTTGCTCCGCTGAGCTAGCTCATCAGGAGTCTCAGTTTGCTCAATTCTAGCAATCTTGTATCCTTTTTCCACCAACGCATTAGCGAATCGGGAGAATGCTATTTCGGGAAAACCGCTGTGGGCATAGTCCCCCTGTTTTCAAAATTATTTAAAAAAACATTTAGCTGATGTTGAATGCAATGATTGCAAATAGGGCTTAAGTAATTACCTTCATATATGTGATACCAAGTTCTTTGGCGGCAATACATGCATCCCAATGGTAAAATTCGTAAAACTTGCCCACTTTGAAAAAGAGAATGGTGTCAAAATTTTTGGATTTTATTTCCCACCACTGTCTCATTCCTGGTGTTACTTTCTTAAGAAAGTCAGATGGAACAAGTAATGTCCTAGGATCATAATCAGGATCTGTTTCCTTCCGCCCCCTGTTATCCTTTCGCTGGCCCTCCTTCGCCCATGTCAGTGTCATGTGGGTCCATACCGTACTTTCTTTCTCGCCATCACTAGTCTTTGGTGGTGGTTTGGAAGAACAACTTGGAGATTCAGAGGACGCAAACTGTTTTAGTTTGTCCTTAATTTCCGTTCTATCTATTCCTCCGGATTTCCGAGTTGGAGTTGAGTTTTTATTTGTCTGTTACAGCATAATTTATTAATGTTTTAGTGAAACATGATGAAAAATACAAGGAATGATGTGGACTTACAATGGATGTGGATTTTGAAGCTCGTTTTGATTTCTGGTCATCACTGTCAGGTTCACTTTCTGCCTCACTAATTTCTTCACTTTCAACAGGGGATTCAGAACACTCTGCCTCATCATCTTCAATTGACGCATTGTTAGACGGCACATAATCGTCTTCCTCGTCTTTTTTACTTTTCCTGCTGCCCTTTTTGCTCCTGTTGTCGCACTCGCCGTCACCCGAGTTTTCACCTTCGTCGGAAGTAGATATTGCTCGAATTCTCCTTTGCTTCTTAACTTCTTTACCACGTGATTTAGGAGTTTCCTGTTGTTCTACTTCCATTTCCTCCACATTACTTTGTGGTGAGCCAGCATCTTCAAGATCATCCATTGGAAATTCTATCCAGTGTTTTCGAATCCGTTCATCCTTCCTCATAGACAAAGCCTCATCAGCCGTTTCACAAGCAGTTATCCAGCCTGGATCCCCTTTCGCGGGAGGGATATTAGCGTCGTGACTTCCAACGTAGATTTTTAAATCACTAATAAAACACATTTTGGCTTGACTTTATTTTGTATTACAAGAACAAGAATAATCTTTCATGGGAAAATACAATGTCAAGGACAAAATAATAAGTTTTATACCCTTTTCGAACCCATGCCCGTGTTGGTGGATTATCAAAGAATTGTACATGAAATTCCATGGATCTCTTTCGGCTAACAGGACCACCTCGAGTCTCTCCTCGAAGCATCGCGGGCCACCAGGGGTATCCATCTATCTTGGCCCATACTAATATCCCTTCCGCATACTCCTTCGTGGCTAGAAAAGTAAAGGACAAATAACAAATATTTAAATAATAGATAAATGATATTTCAAATATAGAATAGTTTTAGTTATACTTACGCGATTCTTCATTCCTAAGTTTTTTTCTGGATGCTTGGTTATCTGCTGACTGTGGACCGCTCGCCCGACGTCTCTTGGTTCCAGTTCCATTTCTGGACACTGGAGTATTTAAGGACGACGTTGATTCTGATTCTGGGCAATGTTTTGGGGTTTTGGGAGTACCATTTTGGCTGTTTGTTTTATTAACCCCACCCGAAGATGTTCCACCATTGACTAAGGAACCACTTGTTGATGGACTACTTGTCGACTTGGGGGTACGGTTGAAAAAGCTTAACAAAGTTGTCTGTTGTGGCATCTTAATGTATTCCCCTATCACAACTGTCAACTAATTTCAGTGTAAAGTACGAGATATAATTATGTCTGTGAGTATACTTAGCAGTGCTAAGTTTGCACAGGCAATCGGTAAATCACTTCGTAGTTGTAGTTTGTTGAATTGAAATCATTGTCAAAATGGATTACCCGAAGGAGATGAAGTTATGCTCCCCGACAACTATTCTTGAACTAAACCATAAAAAAGATGCGAAATAAAATTTACAAAAATGTAGAATCCAGAGAAAGTAGAAATATGACTTTCAATTGAAATTGAATTAAGAGTGAAAATGAAAGATGCAAAAGAATACTTTCACATTCACCATGTCACACACAACACAACTATTCCACTATTGTTGCTTTCCTGCTTTGTGTTCTAGTGAAAAGCGAAACACATAACATATTACCAACCAAAAAACAGTTCAAAAGCTAAAATGTTTTTGTTTGGCTCATGTTCAGCCTACCGCCTCTTGCTTTTATCGCTCCTGCTCCTGAGATTTCTTTGTACTGCATTACTTTTCTCAAGCAAACATTTCAACTTTGGGACTTTGGTTTGGTGGGAGAAAAATAATAGGCCCGCACGGTAGTGTCTCATACCCATGTAATAATACTGGTTCTCTAACAAGAAAGAAAGCAAAATCCATGCATGCAAACAATGCAAAGCAAGATATTAGTCCATTCAAGACTCTTGCTAAAATCTAGACCACTCGAAACATGTATGCAAAAGAAATTTTAGAACGTGCCTTATAAATTATACAACTACCCATTATTATTATTATTACCAATATTGAGATTTGATATTTATCATGATAGAGTATAGGTTCTAAGAAATCAAAACATTGCAATTAGTTTCAGCTAATTTATTTTTTATGATAAATTTTCATGTTCATTTTACAAACAACAATGCTACAAAATTAGTCAAGTTTTGTGTTCTTTTGACTAGGCCACTAGCGTTTAATATACAAAGTACATGTAAATGATTAATTATATCGTTTTATGTTGATGCTGATTGAGAAACAGTTTTCTTTTCAAGTTGTAGAGGTGGAATTTCTCTGTCGAGATAAATAAAATCTGGATCTGGAGGTGG
>JAHZNC010003165.1:0-18618 GCA_027744095.1 Zhuqinia jingwanae
TTCAAAGTCGAATATCATGATGAGAGCGCTTATATTTGTTTTTCAAAATATTCCTTTAGTGTCCTGCTACTAATATAAAAAAATATTGCGTTTCAAACGTTTAAATATAACGTCATTAATTAAGCTTTCAAGCTGAGAAATTTAATTAATTAATTAACAACAAGGTATAGCATACCTGTGCATTATTATTACAGGTAGTTGACATCTTGCAATGTTGCGTCGTAGTTACATTGTTTCTCTAATAAATCGAATGGTACTCTTGTATGCAATCTATGAGTCATGGTGGTCTGGGATAGTCAGATACAATTATTATTGGCATTTAAAGTACTCTGAAAATTGTTTTATATTTTGGTCATAAATCCTTTTCGTGCAATCATTGCATTGTTAGCTGATATTTTAGACTATTTAGGTTAGACTCCGTGGATTTTCAAACATTTTGTTAATAATGCAAAGATTATTCCCAATATAATCAATAGTTTGTTGTTTTTTCATTATTTTTTTGGACAAGAATATTGCTATAAACGTCTCTTTGTTTATTGATTGTTATTTGCTTGCAGTGGCATGTTTATTGCCGTTGTATTCGAGGCAATCAAGGCTGTTAAACTTTATCAGGTATCTGGATTCATGCAAAAAATAAAAGCCTACCCAGACAGCGCCCAATTAGCGTGTACTTTATTATTGTGTTTGTAAAAAAATAATGTGTAATAAACAAGAGCTGAAAATTGAATTGAAAAGAGTGCAGGTAGCCAAAGTTTAAGAAAGAAAGCAGATTTTACCATATTTGAGGTTTGGAGAATACTTTTTATGTGGAATCATTATGAACGTTTGTTTTTTGTAAAAAAGTCTCTCTCTCTCTCTCGCTTCGTCACGATTATGTAAGTAGCAGTGCGAAGGAAACACGAATATATCTACCTACCTGTACATTCCATCGCGCAATGAAATGAACATGTAGAGGTTTTTTTTCTATTTTATCAATGATTTTTTTGTTTCTATTCCTACGTCCATTCATGAAGACCTCACAGATTTGCGTACAAAGTTGAATAATTAAGATCATAAGTGAAACCACATACCATTTTAACAGGTTGGCTAATGTGTTCGGAGCAAAATCTTATGCAAATTTTCTTTTTCCTTACATTATTGATGCTCTTACTATTTAAAGCTAAATGCAATAAAAAAAATCATGCGGCAACTGAAAAGTTTTGCCTCGTCTAAATAATTTATGACTATGGTTTGCAGGAGAGTGTGATACGTTGTAATTAGTGGATTACATACTTGAGTACTTATAATGGCCCTGCAGGGATCAACGAGTAAAAGGGAAAGGCAAACAGTTAATCTCCCTTTCTTCCGCCACTTCTCGACAATTTTTGTACTTGTGAACAAGCCAATGCCTTTACACTAATATTCGTAACAAGAAAAACAATATAGATAATAGATAGTTATTTACGTAGGAGTCAAAGTGAGCTATGAATGTGATAATCCTCAACACTAATACACTAAATTATTCTCATAAATAACAATAGTCGATGTGCGTAATAAGAGCTAAACCTAAAGTCAGTATACGAAAATTTAATAATAACCATGCCCGCAAATTGGTTTTTTATTCTTGTTTCTTTTTCTGTGAGCGTTGAAAATGTATAATATGAGGTACTGCATAGCTATTATTACGTGTTTAATTAGCACTACAATTAAAAATGTACCACGACTAAACTGCAGGAAATTACGAAAAGTATTATAATACGTAGTAGATGAGTGGACGCAGCAGAATTTTCTCCGTTTAAATGCATTGCAATAATGTGGTTATATTTATCAATTTGCCCATGTTGACAAATGGTAACAAAAAAAAAGAACTTAAAAATATTGTGGACATGCAAATATGCATAAACAATGCTAGACTTTTGTTGCAGACAGAGACATGCTTCTCAGAATATAAATATTATAAAATGATAGATAAGCAGCCAAATAACAAATATATTTTGATGTTAATTGCTCCATTTGTTTATTTCCTTGTACACCATGTTTACTTTGCTGGCGTTTCCATTTCAGAATGTACAAAATTAAACTTGTACATTTTTGCTAAACTGTTTATAATAGGTATTCATATTCCTACTGACAGACAAAAATAGGTACATGTTTACATTTAAAAGAGAATATGGATCAATTCAAAGCTCTTTTGCCAGCTGTCAGCATGAGTAATATCCAAATCAAGAAAATTAATATATTGTCAATTTAACAATTCTTTAGCTTTAAGCTGTTTGATTGTCTTCCCTTTTTTATATTTTCAGGAATATCCCAAATATTACCTGTAAACACAAAAGGATCTATCACATTTATGTATAAAAAATCAAGTCATAAATATAATATATAAAAAGTCATAAATCGCTTAAATGTGTGTTTTTTTTTCGCGTGGCATGTATTTTATATTATCTGCAAGAAAACGGAAGTATAATTACGTGTTTGTTTCAGTTTTTTTATTATGTAAGGTGTTGTATACTGTATGTATACCATTTCTGGTGCCGCCATACACCCTGCATATTAATATTACATATCTGCTGCATTGCAGTATTCACTCCAGAGTCCAGTCCAAATAATGATGCCAAACAACCACATCGCAGCAGCATGCTGATATTTTTATGTAAATGTAAAAACATATATTATGAAAATAACATCATTTTGTGCATATTTGCTTCTCTTAATGTCATCTTGCACAAATCTCGTACTTGCTAATGACTACAAATTATTGTTGGATCGTTGTCAAAAAAGTTGTACCTTAACTCTCTCGCTATTAAATGATATATTAGAGGGTGGGTGGTCATTTATTATTACGATATGTACATGCTTGAATACAGCGTGAAATGTTCCTAAAGTGTCAATTCCTTTTTGATATTGAACATTTATAAGCAAAACAGGTACAAAGATGCGTCACTGTCACTACATAAACCTAACCCAGTTTAACAATGAACTTCACCCTTTAATTATTCTTGTTTGTTGCTAAAGGTCACGTCAGCAATAAGGTTGAAAGGGATACGTCTTCCAGCCCAGTCACATAATTTCTCTCTCTCTCTCTCTTTTAATTTCCATCCATCTAATTTGGAAACTGTATGCATAAGTACCTGTGTGACCAACAAAATTCGACTTGGATACTTATGTGGAAGCATAATAATAATAATATGCAAAGACATTTTAAAATACTCGGCAATAATATCAAAGAAATACACATGTTTTTCACGGAAGTGAATTTTTTTCCGTTTTATCAATTTATTTTGTAAAGGGTAATAAAACATTCTACATGAAGTGACATATATAATATATAAAGCTAATATTCACCATTATTTGATGAATCCATTGTGTATTTGGATTTTTTAATGTGATGTGCATCAATATTTTTTACTTGCCAAAGCGTGTGGGTCGGATTCCCGTTTTGTTGCTGTAGCATGTATGTGTGTGTCCTTAGGCTCAAAAGTAAATGAACATTTTTGCTAACTTTTATATACATGCACAAAATATAATAGCTCAGCTGCATATATATTTTATTAATGAATTTTGCATGCATTTCAGCTACTGTGGAATTGTCCATATTTTATAATAGTTGTAGTGTCTTGTTAGTTTTATTATTATTACTTTTTAAATAACACCGGTTGTGTACAATCCTTTCCTGTTATGCCAAATGCAATGATTCTATTTTTTTTTTGCATTCACATTTATATGCTCAGTCCATAGTCCATATAATATATAGAACTGGTTAAATACAACTGACACGTGAAGAAATTAGTTGGTTTGCCAAAAAGATACTCACAACTACTGTCTCATTAATATTTTTATTATTATTATTATTATCATCATCATTAAATACATATGTTATTACTTATTACGTTGATGCTCAACTTTGAAGTGGAAAGAAACTTGATATACTTTAAAGATAAGGAAGCTTCAGATAATATAATGACGCGCATCATGAAGTAAAATGTATTTCTTTTTACTTCAAAATGAAAAAAAATTAACCTTGAGAACACGACAGAATCTTAAATGTGAAACCGGCTTGTGAATTTTGTAGCCCTTCAAATAGAGTTTAGCATGACGACCAACTGTCCAAGATTTAAATGTTAAATTATATAGCATTGATAACACGCAGTACTCGTGTCTTTTGTTGCTCAAAAGTAAACCACGCCTGACTTTCCTTTGAAAAAAATAGAAAATACTTTCTCATCCAATTTTCTGCAGTTTATCCTGTTCCCCTCTACCCACAATACAACAAACGTATCAATCGTAAAAAAGTTCAAGATCATAGTTCTTTTTTTTAAATCTCTCTTTGAAGCAAGCACATCTGGACACTCTTAAATCAAACCCCCACAATTATAAGTCCAAAATTTTACAAAGCATGCAAGAAAAAAGAGGAGGACTTTCCAGATATGCTTGTGCCAAAAAAAGAGGATGAAGGCAATTTCGGACGTCACCAACCAAACAAAAAAAAGCTGGCAACCGAAAAGCAAAAGAGATTCGAATTATATATATCTCTTAAATCAGCCTGTCTAGTCAGGCGAGATCTAAAACCACAACTGCAAAATAATCATCATAATACTCTATTCATGTATCCATTTGAAAAAATATAAACGTGATGTAAACTGTAAAAATGCTAAAAATATAGTTTTTTTTCCTCTTCTTCTTCTCATTCTCTCTTTTGATGATTCAAAGGAATATGGCGCTATAGCTAAAAGTGGCCCATATAAAATGTAACTTAGTCATAAAAGCTGCATGTGTTCACAATATTTCGAAAAAAATGGAAGGATTTACCATCACGTAAGTCATAAATATTTCAGCTAGTTTATTAAGTCGAAAAAAAATGAAAAACACAAAGACAAAACTTTTTTTAAACTTTGAATATATTTTTGATTTTTTTCCTGTATCCGATTTTATGCCTCTGCTTTTTTTATAAAGTATTTTTAACTTGCATTTATAAACATCGGGAAAAAAGTGGTAGGAATTGGGTGACTGAAATTGATGAGTTGCGTTGTGTTGTGTACCGCGTCAACCCACGAAATTAATGTGCCAATATTTATTTTGAAAATCAAAATATTTTATCAAGTTACAGTATCAATTTTTTTTAGCTTGCCAGTCATTATAAAAACCTTAATACATAATTGATATTTTTCCCTTTCAAGTTCCATCTCATGTTCCAAATATTATTCAGTGTGCGTACAAGAATCTGGTTTGTCTTCTTGGTGTAGTATGATGATACAAGTGCATGTTTTATTTTGTCCATGTAAGAGCACTTGCGCAGTTTGGATGCAAGAAAGAACCATAAATTATCATTATATATGGATGAAATCGCAAATAATGAACACCTTATTTTATAACCATGAAGTATATAATATCTGTATAGGTATACACATATATGTATTTTATGTCAGCGTTATTATTATCAAATGTTTATGTGTATGAAAAAGACGGAAGACAGCTTGACGTCTCTGCGTAGGACGGTGGTGGTGGTGGTGGTAAGAAAAGCAGTTTGGCACTAGTACTTTGTCTAAAGATTCGTTAGTAGCACAAATACTTCTACGACAACAACATGAGTTAAAATCTTGGTATTATATTTACAACATCTCTGTTTGCTCAGTATGATATTATGCATTATCCGCATTTACCAAACCACTATTGACTATGGTGTGAGCGCTTACTTGTTCAATTTTTTTTAAAAGTACATCTTAAAAATGTGTGCTTGCATGTATGCAGCTGTACCTAAAATATACTTGACAAATTAATTGAAAATACCATAAAATATAAAATATGTCAAGTAAACCAACAATAAGTGATACTCAATTCTCAACGCCACAGATGTTTAAATGCATTGTCGATATTGGCTAAATGCTTTATAATGTGTAAGTTTATGAAATGACGTTATGTAACATAATTCGATGACATTTTTCATTTACATGGAAAAAGCGAGTATAGGTATGTAGTTGTTTTCATGGTGTTGTTTAGGTTGCGCATGTCGCTAATGAAACTTATTTTAATGTCAAAAATTTGTAAACCTATTCAATGAGCTAGCTCCACCCGCATGAAGTTGCGTTAACTATTAAAATAATGATGATAAGAAGTGGATGAGTCCTTTCAGCGATACATGACGCATATTATGTATAAAACCAACAGGGGTTGCACCTATACACACACAGTAATCACATCACTTACCAACATGCATTGTAAACATTTTTAATTACCTAGTTTAAAATATTTCTTGACTCAAGTGCTAAAATAGGTAAATCAGTCGTAACAAAGGATGGCTTATAAGAATAAAGTTTCCTTTTAATCGCTGTTTTTTTTATGGCACACGTTTTTGTTGACTTGTTGTTCAATTATATATGGCAAAGGATTTTATGCAGCACACCTGGCTTTTTTTGCTGAAACTCTTTTAAACAGATAAATACTTAGGCGCATTTTGGGATTATAGTGAATAGAGAGTTGATTACACGAGACATGAAGACGACACACGTTCGTTTCATATTATATAAAGTTGTGTTGACATGAATATAGTTAAAAGTTTGCTCACTTCACATGTGTGTGTAGTAGAATGGTATTAAACTGGTGAGTTCAGGGCTAGAATATATAGTGCTAAGCATTTTGCGAATAAATATATATTTTTTTAATCCTTTTTAAAAAAAATCACGTGCACTCCTATCGTATCATTAAGTAGGAGTTACTCATCACGTTTCATTTCAGTGTATAGCACACACTTGCGTTAGTACATCATCTTCAAAAATCTTTGCCATCATTTATATTCTGAAAGCATAAATTAATCATTCCCATGTTTTATCAGAATAAAAGATTCATTTGCATCATATCATTAACCAAAAGTAAAACTTGTGCATACATCATGAACCACTCTATTTTATAAATTCTACGGTATCTCACGGGTAAAAAAATGAATGCCGCATTTTGTTGCGCGATGCTGAAATTATTTATTTTTGGAAAATCTTATATAAATCAAGCTACTCATCCTATATCGATTAATATATAGCTTTCATTGTTTTCATTATGCTTTTTCGTATCTTTTGATATCATTTCAAAAAGATTGTAAACATCAGAATTTAGCCTGTTTATATAGGTATGTATATGCATGATAACATGCTATCTCGATAAAATACATGTACATATATGTGTACGTGCCAAAGTGAGTGGTGAATTTGGCAGAGGTGAACCTATTAATAGGAAATGAATAACAAATTATCATCTATTTAAATTTTTTTTAAACATTATCGTCGCCCGCCCATATTACAACTATTTGCTCTTATGATGATGATGATGATGATGCTACTATGAATATAAAACCTTGTGTGACGTCTCAAAAGTTTGTTAAAGTGATGTTCTCTAATGGCATTTTAATAAGCATTTTTTTGGGGGATTGCAATTTGCAATGACTTTTATTCAAGAACACTTTAAGTCGCATAATAATAATAAAAAAAAGGCGTCAGTTTTGCTTTCCCGACACACTCAAGCACGAAACCATCCTCTTTTCTTTCCAAAATGCTGTCGCACCACCGGTGTTGCTCTCATTTCATTTTCAAGTACAGCAACCTGTCATGGCTTATAGCTACTAAAATACATAGGTATACAATTTTTGAGTGTTAAAAAAGGTTTCACTGCATTTTGTTTTCATTCGTTTTTCTTTTTCTTTTCAGGGACTGGGACGTTTGGAAGAGTTGTGCTCGTTTATGATCAGGTTCGGTCGGAGTATGGAGCATTGAAAATCCTTCAACTACATGACGTAATCCGACTAAAACAAGTTGATCATGTCAAAAACGAGAAGAATATTCTGAAAGCAGTGAAGCACCCTTTCATCGTTAATATGTAAGTATAATTCAGCCACGTCTGTAATATTATGATAACTAACGAATGGAGAGTTTGTATAGCACGCAAAAGCTCACAAGTGCATTTTAGTACATGTTACATCTTCACTTCTTCACGAATGTACGCAAAGCAAAGTAGTAATAATATTATTAGGTTTATTTGCAGATCACTGCACTTATCGCATTTGTCCTTTTCAATAATGTCAAATTTTCAGCCAGATGCCAAATTTTACTCCGCAATAGTTGTTATGTCATAGCATGACCACATTATTGCAGTGTTGATCATGCCACAGCAGACAATTTTTGGATTCGGCTAATGGTTCCAAGAAAAATGGTTTAAATATTGAATTATTTCTTTGCATCATCATCATCATGGACTTTGGACGTGTACCATATGAATATTTATAGTAAAAAGCTATGATGATAATATATCGGTTTATGTAAATAGATATTTTGACAACTGGGGTGTAACAATGTTTTATGGAATATGGAACATGTACCAAAAAGCACTTTTTGAAACCGTCCTAAATTTAAGCTGAAAACACTCTTCTGTATAGGTTTGCCTACATAAAATTGGGATATGCGTGCTTCAAAACGTAGTCCATTTTGTCATAAAAGTGATTCTAATTTAATTTATGCTCTTGTACTATTTTGACCAAAAATTTATATATTAATTGTAATTAAGCTACATTTCCGATCGAAGTATATTATATAAATGTTAAGAACCAAAAAACAAAAAACCAAACCTATCATCCACAACTTTAGTGGATAAAGTTAAATTGTTTGTGGTGGTGTTAATGTCTATCAACTCAGCATGTCGTTTGAGTAAAAATATTAGTAATTTTGGCAAAATGGATACCATCATATAGAACACACATAATATGCATGCATTTTAATCATAATCATTATTGTACGTCAAAAGAAGTACATAACTTAAACGAATATGGAAGAATAATGAATTAATTTTCGTTAAAAAATTATCCGACAAATATATTAATTTGTGAGTGGCAATTACTAATTTACTCCATGAATCTCGTTTTTCCAACATATTGCATTTCATTGTTTAGATTTCATGTACAAACTGAAAATAAACTTATTCCTGCAATCCTTATTTTACGAATTCTTCTCTAATGTAATTATTATATTTGGTTCTTATGCAGATTTGTTTTAGGTATACAAACAATATTTTATATGTAAATACAAATAGACAAGAGATGTGACATGTGACGCGACGGCTTTTTATTCTCTTAATATCAAATTAAATTTACATATTTCGGCTGTCTTTTGACACAACCAAAAATGTTTGGAACAGAAAAAAAACAAAGCAAAATTAAAAGTATGCAGACCACTAAAGAAAGAATGCCGACTTTGAGATTGAGATTGCAGTGCAGTGTTGACAGTTTGCATTTGCGGTCAAATAACTAGGAAATCTGAGATTCTCATCAGGTACACAATTATTTTCCCATTTGACTTTATAAGCCCGGTATGTCATGGGACATTTTTTCCTTTTGGATTAAAGAAAAAAATCTTTAATTTATAATAAAAATATGGATATATTTTACCAATAATTCTAATTTAGTAGAATCTTTGTGGAATTATAAAATGGATTGTTGTACTAAATCAACAGCTTGACTACTACGAGCATTAGTCACATTATATGTTATTTTTAAATTTGTCTTACAATCTACATTACTGTGCTGTGGCATTTCACTGCATTACAATTTGATGCTTATTATGAACAAGGTATATAAAATTAGGTATATACATATTTACCAGTAAGCATTGATTAGAGGGCTGGTTTGCTTAAGTGGTGAGTTATCAGCAAAAAAACTCAATTTTGGGCATAATTTTTCATTGTATTCCAATTTCAGCAACAAAAGTACATGGTCCTATTATGGCAGATATGCACATGCCCATTCATTAGCTATGTTTTTATACTCACTTGACTCCCATCTTCATCGTCCTGCTAACTCTTCACCTTTTAATATATTTTTTTTTGTGCTGACAGTTGTTCATGTTGCATTGCTGAAAAACACCTTTTGGGATGATGTGATCAATTGTTAACAATAGGATGAAAACTTTTTACACAAAAAAATGAACTAAGCAATGTAGAGAATTTTTAAACACATTTTCTTTTTCATCATCATACTGTTGAGAGATCAGATGAGTTGACGTCTACTACTCTTTGTGTACAAAATTATTCTAATCCTAATTAAAATAAGAATGTAATGAAATCTGAGTGTAAGATGTTGTTGGGCTACTACTAGAATGTCTGTCCCTCCGGCCAATGAATACGTTTTATATTCTAGTCATGAAATTCAACCCCCTTGGGAAAAAAGGAGGCTGGGAAATGCTTGAACATTTTCAATTTACTAAAAAGTATGTTGGTCTTAACCGTCGTCTCCCTATACAGTTTTGCCTTCTGGTATTCATCTTCCTAATTATTGTAGATCTATAGCACAGTCCTTACTTGCACTACAACAATGCTGGGATATAAATATATTATTGTTTTAATCATAACTTAGCATTTTGATACATATATTCTCACTTTGGACTACTGATGATGATATGCCGTTTTTTTCTCTCTTTAGGAAATGGCACTACAAGGACGAGTCTAATATCTACATGTTATTTGACTACGTTTGTGGAGGCGAACTTTTCTCATATTTGAGACGTGCTGGGAAATTCTCATCGGCTACAAGTAAGCTCTTGGATTATTTTTTATTTTTCAATTCATTTATGCAAATACAGTTAGTGGCCAAAATATTTTTTACATCTTACTTTTGAAGAGAAAAAAAAAACTTGTTAATTTAAAAAGAAAAAAAATTATGCATGCACCAAATATGTATATATAAATATATAAAAATGATAAGTTATAATGGTGCTGGAACGACTAGAAATATTATTGTATAACATTGTTAAAATGTAATGTGCTAATGGTATATTTTTGCTCTAAATAATCTAATTAAAAAAATATATAAAAAAGTACATGCATACATATACATACCTACTTATATGGCTTTCACGGTTTATCCGCACGCCGAAGAAATTCATAAACATATGCTACATATTATAATTTATGGACCAATGTTGTACACAGGTGCCACATATAATTATATTAGATTTATGTACGAAATACTAAAAAGAATGTGGAGGTAATCAACATGATATATATGAATTTGCCTACATACATGACTGCCAATTGAATTTCTCTCTTCTAATGATTTTCAAAAAAAAATCTTGCTTGTTTTTGCTTGGCATGTAAATCGTAATATAGGCGTCCTGATTTATGAGATGAACTGTGGATACGCTCCATTCTACGATGATAATAACTTCAGCACATACGAGAAAATCCTCGCTGCCAAGCTTGAATGGCCCAAGTACATCGATCCGGTTGCAAAGGATCTGATTAAGAAGCTACTGGTCCCTGATCGTTTCAAGCGGCTTGGCAATATGAAGGTTAGCTTGTTCAATCAACTTTTTATGCTATATTTTATGTGAGTAGGTGGACGATTCCTCCTCCTCTTTGACACCTCCATACTGTGTGTTTGTAAAGAACACTCTCTTCTACTGCAATCCACTATTCAAATACAAAAATTTTCCTTTTATTATTATTATTATTCTTGTCGCTTTAATGGTTTCACTTGTAAACAATAATTAAATGGAACATACTTGCTTCTTTCTTCATTAAGCTCGGATCAATGAGCACTTTCGTTAAATGGTTTTTACTCTAATTTTTGTTGCTTTGTATGTTTTTGACAGAATGGGGCAGATGACGTCAAGCGTCACCGATGGTTCAGGGATTATGACTGGGATGATGTTTGTAATCGTAGGTTGCAAGTAAGTAAACATATATTATTATTTTTGTACGAGATTTATCTTTATCCAGCCAGCAAGTCATGATGATGATGATGATGTTTCAATTTTCCTCAAAATTGATTGACTTGTGTATAATTATCCTAATACAAGAGTTCTAGGAAAATGCTCTAAAAAATAATACACGTGCATGAATAATATATTATTTATATTCTAATTTCAGTTTTTTATGATAAAAAAACAACAACATATCTATCTAATATTAATGACAAAACTTGTGTAATTCGTGGTTTTCTTTCAGCCGCCAATAATACCAAAAGTGATGTTTGATGGTGACACCCGTAACTTTGATGAATATCCAGAAGAAGAGTCCTGGAGAACCAATAGTGGGATTAACGACACTGAAATGAAGTTATTTGCTGACTTTTAGAGTTGTCATGTATCTCGTAATTTTTAGCATATTCACAACTTTTTTTTGAAATATTTTGCGTATGATATACAATACATAAATACTTAAATATTTTTAGCGTAAAAAAATATTTGTTATTACACATACATAATATAATATGTCAATGAGTCACTAAATGTATAGGAGGATTACACTACTGCTGCTGTTATAAAAAAATTACCATGTCATGAATGCAAGGTCCTGTGCATGTCATCATCATCATCATAATATACTATATACTTTGTGTTTTGCTTTTTTTTGCCTTTATTGATGATCAGTCTTATAATGTCGCCTTATTACATGCTCGCTGAAAACAAAAATGTACATACAATATATATTATTATTATTACTTGTCTAAATATATTTAATAATTAATTTACTGTTATTGTCAAACTGTGGAATATATATTTACTATAAATGGCTCTTTTGCCAATAACGTTTAAAATGTATCATGTTATTATTATGTAAACGCGCAGTTGATGTGAAACATCCGTTGTAATGTATAAAATATTAAAGTATGTGTCTCATAATATACAATATTTTGGAAAATGATATATTACCTAAATATTATTACATTATTTACATTGTAATTCTAAATAATACATGCTGTTGAGCGTCATCATGTGAAATCAATTCAAACTTTACATACTTGAAAGTACGAATTTGACCAGTTGTCATTTAATCACCGCTTCACATTTTTACGATAAAACGTAAGTACCCTTAACTAAAGTAATGTATCTTCTTCTTCTTCTAATATTATTTTTTGTTGGTGTTTAAGATATAAATAGATATTGCACGACATGTTCTGAATTTCAAATACAGGCCAAAAAAATTACAAACCATAGACATGCATAATCCAAGCTTATTGATATTACCTACATGAGACACGAATGCAAATGAGTTCTAGTTTCAATCATAAATACATAAAAGAAATTAATATTGATGATACATCATGATTAATAGGTGCACGGGAAAATCCATGTGATGTAATTTTATGTACTCGCTGAAACATATATATACATTAAAGTATATCTTATACGGCACATGCAGGAATTTTTTAAATGTTAATTACCTATTATGTTTATAAACATTACGAACATCGACAAGAGGTTCTAGGACACTTGAATTTATTCTCGACTATTTATTAGCATGCTATTTGACGACAAAAAGAGAGATGTACTCTTTCAACTCATCATTAACCTAGCGTTTATCGTGCTCGTTTAAAATTCTGATTTATCAGTTCTAATATATCATTATTAGCTGCTTTTAATATCTGATTGAAAAAAGAGTAATCATGACAAACACGCAACATTACGTCAGTGTTGTGTGCAAGAGATGTCTGTATGATCTAATTATTGTTTCCAGAGTATAACTACGCATACCTAGGTAATATCCTTGCAGAGTAGTGATATAAATTGCATGCTATGCAAGCACCAAGGTAAATATTTATAAAATAAGCGTACGTTTTCTAACTGGCAGACAACCAAGACCAGAATTGTGTTTGATCTGGTTTGATCATTTCAGAGTTAATTATAATTAAAAACTAAAAAAAATCAAGTTTCATGCAAATGTATCTAATGTCTAAGTCTATGATCGTATTATTCGTACATAATTTCATTTTGGCAAGTGCACATTTACGATGGGAAACATTTACATTGAATTTCGTACATTGTTGTACTATTTTTAGCATTGGTGACTGACTTGACTGTGGGTATAGCTCAATAGTCGGTGAATAAAATTAGATCTGATATATATTAGACATTGAGAATGATGATACGGTACATATTTAGAGCAAAAGTAATTTTCTTTAACTACCCATAATTTAACCAAAGAGTTTTAAGAAGGCACGCTTCTTACTACCACAAAATATGACACTCGTGTTATTATGACATGTCCTATACAAGATATTTATATAAGTATATATTATATAGGTATGCACTTACAAGTAATAAGGGGGAACTTGGAACGTTATGTAGGTAACTTTTTAGCTATTTAATATCATGTAATAATGATATGTGTATACCTAAGCGCTTAGTCGTTATATTACTTTACTTTTTATACCGGTTAGCATATACATGGGTATCCTTTCTCTCAATTTCTATCCCCTTTTAAATTGGCTCTACATCAACAATATCGACACTCCAAGTCCTGTAATTAGCAACTATGTAGGTTCCTGTCAAACTATTCACCCAATATTTACCCACTTATGTAACTTTGCTCTATCATCATGAGAACAATGCTTCACAATCAGATTCTTTTGTTTCCGTGTTTGTATGATTACATATTCTGAAATGATGGCAAAATACATACGTAGTATATCTGTGAACAAGTCTTCTCATGCTTTCACTTCTACTCTTTACCCAAAAACCAATACCCGCCACACGAAAAACCACAAGGGATTATTACCAGGAAATAAAACGCACTGAAAAAATACTGGAATAGGTATATATATATATATTTACATCATTATATCGTTGGAACACAGGATTTGAGTTATTATTATCGATAAACCATAATTATGGGAATCACTTGGTTGTTAATAACTGACGGCTATTCGCGATGGACAAAACTTTCGTTCTGTTCACACACATTTTTGCTTATTGTATTCATGCAAGCTCAACTTTCTTAGCATCGCGATGCATATGCGTAAATGGATATAAAGTATGTATATTAAGTACCTTATCGAAAAAAAAATTCTCAAGAAAATACATATGGTACCCACAATCCAACTTGGAACAGAGAACTCGTCTTGTAAACTAAAGGTAAGTGTTTGCCTTATTGTACCAGGAGCCGATGTCGCTACAAAATTCCGTTTAAATTATGCATGTTTTTTTTGGCTCGGGCTGCACGAACAAAAAAAACCTTTTTCTGATATCGACTCTTGAATAATAGACTGATATTAAAATTGTAAGATACGTATTTTGTGCTTTGTATGGCGCGTGTGTTGCTTCAAATGCTTATTGTTAGTAGTAGTAATAGTAGGAAATGAATTGAACGAATTGAACGAAAATCGTATAAAGCTACAATTATTATTTAACAAAAAAAAACAAAATCTAAAGTAAACACTTACATTCAGAACAAATCGGCTTTATGAGTAAACCAGAGTATGCTCACAGTACAGCTTACATTTTATTAGCTGGAGAATGCTATGAAAATTTTAAGCAGCTCACAATGCATTTCAGCAGATTGTAGCTGATTTGAAGCAGAGAGGTAATACGAAAAAGTAAGTAAATAAATAAAAAGCAGTGGGAGTATAAAGATAGCTTATCTCAAAAGTATGTTGTTGTTTTCATGATTATTATTAGTTTGCAGAGCTTCAACCACGTTTCCTCATTTTTGCGGTTCAATTAATCTTGTAGGCAATTGCAATTATTGAAGAATTTTGTTTTTCAAAATAAGGTATAAATAGAAAACCATGATCGTTAGTGGGCAAAAAAATCAATTGCGCAAGGGAGGAATCAAAATGAATGAATAGCTTTAATTTGCCAAAGAATTCTATACATGTCAAGCTAATTTTAATTCCTGCGCTTCCGCATTGATTTATCAGTATGATTGGCAAACAATCTATCAGCAACATATTGTTATTTCATAATATGAAATTCATATTCATGTAAGTATTCTAACTATAATCCATGGGAAGTGGATATCTAGTATGCAATTATGTTTCCAGAAATAGATATTTAATTAGGCATCCAAGTAAATAGAACGCTAATCAGTTGGCCAAACGAATTGCCATAATAATATGTAGCAAATATGTACATGAAACTGACTGAAATTATCCCTCCTCGTGTACTCATGTACATAATCCGGCAATTATACATAAGTACAGTAGGTATATTAAAAAATAAATGTTGTTGTCCCCGTATAACAGATAGCTTCACTGTGGAGCTTCATCCAAAAGTTGATGATGACTCTCAATGGAGTTAAAATTCCGATAAAATGCAGTGAACCGGAGTTAATATGAAGAGGAAAACTGAAACATCAAAGAGTTATTGAGAGTGTCTCAGGTTTCCCCTTCTGGTACAACATATTTATGTGTCTCCACTTTTCCACACATCTTCTTGACACATCTTGACGAGTTTTGGAAAACTTGAGCTGCGCTTCCAAACACAAAGTAGTCACAGAGCAGAATATAACAAGGAGCATAACACAAGCGACAAGTGTTGGTGCACATGATGTATGAGATTCACGCAGCAGTACAAACATATAATTGGGGGGATTGTTGAAATTATTATTTGCATGTTTGGTAGGAATGTGGTCAATATTATTTGTAACTCTCGATAGACATATATTTTGAAATTGTAAACAAATTGCTACAAATAAATTCGCAAATAAAATAATATGTTGTAAATGTCATTTTCCAACAAAAAACGTTTTTGCACGTGACCGGTTCGACCTTTCTGTTTTTGTAGTAGTTTTTTCATATTACCTCTCCAGATGAACAAGATGCATATTAAGACAAGCAGTGGTTAAAAATAATATGCAAGAAGAGTACATCCTAGATAGTCCACGTCCACATGGTAAAAATACATAGAAGAAGTCGGATTATTAGCACTAATATTATCATTATTATTATTATTACTTTCACCGGAATGACTTTGCGAAACACACTCCAAAATCAAGGAGCACAAAAAACGGCGGAAGGCAAGGTTCCAACCACACCGTTGTTCCCATTATTAGTGGTAAAGCTGCGGTAGACATTAAACTCATCATCATCGCACTATCTTCTCGATTGGATGGATTTGTCCTCCGACTGTGTGAAGAAAATAGAGGGAGACGTACACATGTATAGGTAGGCATTTGGCATTTATGTAAATGTGTACAAACACGTGAGTGGGATATTAATTGTGTGTGTGTGTGTGTGTGTGTGTGTGCACTGTTTTCTTTGTAGAAGAGAAACCTTTATGGCTTTCCGTGTCATGTATCTATATAGCAAATTTAGTTAAAAGTAGGCAAAGATATATAATAATAACTCACTGGATGAAATGTGATTTTCTTCAAAACTTCTTCAAAACGAAAAGTAAACGGGCAACATCGTGCATTTTCTCCCATGAGCCGCTATGAAACACACAACGGAAGAGACTAAAAGCATCGTAGAATTCCATTTGATTAGTTTAGTACTCATATTATGCTCCTCTTGATAGACCGCACTGCATAGCAAGACAAATACGTGAGTGCATTGCAAAATAACCACGGTTTCATAAATGACTCAACGTGGAGATTCCAGGGCACACAAAATATATTCCTTCTGGAGTTCCGGTAGACCGGAATTGCACAAAAGAAGGAGCACACACAGCTTTAGCTGCAGCATGAAGTATTTTTTTGTCTTGAAACAAACAACACATTTTTTAACAAAAACTATGCGCTACAGCGTCAATAATATAGTATGTGCTACGAATTCTTTAGTTTACTGTAATACGCTTCAGATTCTACACCGAATTTGGGGGAATTTGGTGGTAATATTTTTTAGATTTGCACTAATTTTCTTTTCTTTTTTGAGTTTTTATCCTGTTTACCAACTACTACTACTGCACCACTACTGACCTATGACACAAATTGCAGTTTGTTATTGATTATGGGCTTATCATTGTTCATCGAAAGCCATGATCGTTAAATTTACATCAACTAAATATTCTCACAATAACAGCTTTAAATAACTTTCCAGTACAAAAAAGAGAAAGATGAAATTAAAGGCATATACAAGTTAAAATAATGAAAACAATAAAAAGTACTAGCACAAATAAATGATGATGGCAAAGTACGAAATAAATGTGATGCATGTTCCCATTTCCGTCTACATATCATTTTGCCGACAATACATTACTGAAAATTAGTGTGTAAGTGTATCGTTTGTTAAATTACCGAATGCTTTCTACTTTCTAGAGTTTCTAGCCATAATTTCCAAGCCTCAAAATACCTTTGTATTTGTTTGCATAAAAGAGTAATTTTCAAGAACAAAGTGTAGCCTGCAAGGATTTAGCATTGGATGTAAACATTTTCATTTTGTTGTTTGCTGCTTATTTACCCAGAAGGCCGGCTTTTACCGAAATTTAGAACGATTAACTATCCCAACATCAACATGTGACATGATTGCCACCTACGCTCAACAGTGTTTTCTTGCAATGAGTTTTTTTTTCAAGGGTAGGAAAATGCGCAGAGTGGTAAATATTTAAATGATTTTTCATATCCAATGCAGTAACTTTTAAAATATGCATTTTTCGTAATTTTCAGAAAATGTACCGAGATGTGTACCTATGTATAGATAGATAGATACTGCAAAGTACTGCAGTCTAATACATGCACTTCTTGTATCTTGTTATCTGACTACACAATACTTCAAAAAAGGATTTACTATATAAGGATTTCATTGCATGAATTACCACATACAACATAGCACTTCATTGTAGGTGCTACATAGTAGTGTTAGCAAGTTGGGTATTTGTATAAATCAGGCTAATGCAATGGATAAACAGATTTTGACTGAATATATGAATTTCATCGAACAACATGTTTTTT
>JAHZNC010003166.1:0-17073 GCA_027744095.1 Zhuqinia jingwanae
TCATAATACTGCTCATACCTCGCAACTTGATAGCATCCTTGCTAGACAAGACATCATCTTCAGATTAATAATAAGATGCTCACTCAGTTGAGATTCTGAGAAGATGATAAAAAAATATATATTTGTACATATATAAGTATAGGTACACGTGTATGTATGAAGTATGGACCAAGCTGATGATAAAGACAGGATCCACAATAATACCATGCAGCTAGAAGAGTGTTGGCTAAACTTTGAAAGAAGAAGCAGGAAGGATGTGACTTGACTACAACATGTGTGATGTCATAGACGTGCTTCCACCGTGGGTGTCTTTTAGTGCTGGTGACATACAGCTATACATTGTGACTGCACTGTCATCGTCAAGAAAGTCTGTTCACGGTGGAAAAAGCTCAAGGTGTTGATGAAGAAGAGGAACGCATGATGATGCTTTTAATAACTGAGCAGCAGCATTTTTCTCACTTCCACTTTTCTTCTTCTTTTTTTCTTGGAGCTCTAGCTGTGAGGAGAGATTTGAGTTGTCAGAGAATGAATATCATATGCTTACTGGATTGCAGGGAGGGATGATATTCCTGTTGTGACAGGCATTACATACATACTGCGGGTAAATGTATTCCTATTACGCATGTGGATGTAATAATGTGTATGTATAAGCGGAGGAAAATTATGAGGGAAAATGAGATTCAAAAGCAAGATAATTGCTATTTTCGATGGTGACGAGTGGGTGACCAATAAGCGAAGCGTTTAGATATTATTTTAGCATTTTTTGTTAGAGGAAAAACTAACAAAAGGAGGGAAAAAAGATGACATGCCAAGAAACGTCTTTATTGATATAATCATCCGTAATCCTAAATAGCCTTTCAAACATTCGGATTGTTTACCGAATTTCTTTGAATTTTCCAGTTTCATGTGAATCATCTAGCTGGAATTGTTCGGATCCACGTATGTGATTAAATTTCAATATGTTAAATTAAATTGTGATCGCAATGGAACCCTGACAAATTGAAGTTTTTACACTTTTTTCTCTTTTTCCTCTTTTTCCTCTTGCCCTTCTCCTCTTGAACCTCAATAATATCAATTTACCACAACAAATTTCTTGTTTAAATTTTACAAACTTTCCACGACCCTATATTATGCAAAAGAGTTCAAGTTTACAAAATGATATGCTGGTAAAACAAGGAAGCAACATTACATATTATTATGATGAGCATGAACATCATCTTCTTCTTCAGTAAAGCGCACTGATGATGGCGTCACAAATTTTATGGCTGCTTCTACTGTGTGGTTCTAGCAATGATGATGAGTAAAAAGATATGATGATAATGATTATGTTGACTTTTCACATACATTTAGTTTTCCCCTCGTATATAAATATGCATATGTACATAATATTCTGTTGCGGAAATGCAGACGCAAAACTTTGTTTCATAATGAATATTATTACTTATTATTATACATGTTTTCTTTACACACGCTTATATATATTTCACATATATACATACATCCATCGGTAGGTATACTACGTAATAGTAATAAACAGTAATAACTCAGGCCAAATTTTTTTTTGGATCGTTGTTATTATTACTAATGCTATGAATATAAAGATGAATGTTTATGATAGATGTACATAGGTATATGTATAATATATACAACAGCTATATGCATATACATACATACTGGAAACAACTACCATGTAATATTTTCTTGTTTATGCACGCAATGTACAGATGATGCCTTTGCATGTTACATTGCTGTTTTTTGCACTGCAGTTTTTTTTCGCATCTAGTCTTCTTCTTCTTCTTCTAAAGTCAAGGAAGTATGTATGTATTTATGGCACGTAAAATAAAGAGATTGGAGACGTCTTCTCTATTTTCGGAACCCTTTATTATTATTAAGCTTTTTTTATACTTTGCTCTCCCTCTCTTTTTCTTGTCTCTTGTTTCAAGCTACCTACCTAATAATCCAAAAAAATATCAGGATGACGGGTCTCCCTTTCTTTTCAACAAAGCAGCAGCCTAGCAGCAACGACGTAATGCAACATATCTACATGACCACATACCGTTCAAAAATGCATACAAGTTATAAAATATTATTATTATAGTCTTTTTTTTGTACGCTCTTGTTCTCAAAAATCATGTGAGTTAGATAGAATAGATAGATATTATATGCATGCAAGCACACACATCACATAATAATATGACGTATTCCCTTTTTCTTGTAAGTCATACTACTACTTATCTTATCTCTTTTTTTGTTTGCAAGACATAAAAATGAAAATGTTTATGGCAAATGCCTTTTACGCGTCCTTTCTTCTGCGCCATGGTGATGTTGTTATTGCATAGGCATATCGACATCTACATGTGTATATGTTCAACTAATACATGTACTTAAAGTTCATGTGGTCTGAGTGTGACTTTTTAGTGCAGAATTTATCACCATCAACATATCATCCTAAAGACACTTCTGCTGCTGCTGCTGCTGCTAAAAGCCGTAAAACCATACAAAAGAAAACTTTTGCAAGTATTATTATTATTACATGTACAATGTACATAGGCACATACATACATTTCGCATTCTTGTTCTTCTGTTCAAAAATTTATAGGGACAAAGTTTTATAGGAAAAAAACAAATAAAGCTATCATACAAAACCAACAAACCAGAGAGAGAAAAAATGTATGATAAAAATAAAGTAATTTCTACGATTGCGAAAGACGAGTAGCAGGAGCAGGAGTAGCCGTAGTAGTAGGAGTACTAGTAATAATATTGAACGAAACCCATTTATAATTCATATTTACAAGTGATGAAAACAGAAACAGAATTTTTTTTACAAAAAGTAATTTATCTAAAAAAACAGAAAGGTTAAAGTATTTTTTTTAAACTGGAATAAATAAAAATACAAGAAGGGAAGCCAAACATATAAATTTAAAAAAGTGAAGACAAGACATATGGAGGACATGACATGCATGTATGCTACTACATGCGTGTGTGTATGCAATGATGAGCGATCGAACACAAATACAATTTGGCCGAGAGAGAGAGAGAGAGAGAAGGAAAAAAAATACGAAAAAAGCCATGAACTCAAAATGTATTTGTAGTTTGTATAAGAATTTAATGCACGTTTGTACATGTGTGGGTAATAGTGCGCAAAATTAAAAGAAAAGTAATAAAATAATAGAAACAACTTACAACAACAAAAGAATAAAAAAAAAGAGAAAAAAGACAACTTTTTTATGTGTAGTTGGTATGTATGTACATGTTATTTTTGTTATAAGTTATAATTTGCAAAAAAAAAAGTTTTTTTTGTAACGTTTTATTTTTTCTTGATGGTCTACTCCACAGTAGTGATGACGACATTTCATGCTATTCATACTATATGGATGGATAGCAGCAGCTCATTTGTGTGTGTTGTAGTTTGGGTTAGTTGAAGCCTGAAGCTTTGTCTACATGTAAACGTTTATATATAATTTGGTATAGATATATGATTATAATATGTACATATGTATTTTTAAACTTTTAGTTGTGTAGTTGTAATAGTGGTTGCAAAGCAACAAATAATTTAATGTGTAGTTGTAGCAGTAGTAATTGTACAAAAAAAACATAAGTCGAGCAGTATTATTGTTTTTTGTTTGTTTTTTTGGTATGTATTCAAGCAAATGCTCATAATGACGATGATGACAATGACGATATATGATACCATAATTATGAAATTTATACTGTTGTTTTTTTGCAGTTTAGTTTGGCTCTAGTGAAACGGAAATGTCAACAGAACAAAGAGACATACACGATCAAACAGAGAGACTTTGGAGAATTCTGAAAGCGTGAAACCTGCTCGTCTTCCTCTCTTTTCTCTGTGCTTTCTTTTGTTTATTCTCTTGACTTTGTGTTTAGTATTATTTTTTTCCTTGTTATTTCATTTCCCAATAATACCAAGTGACACTGTTCTAGTGAGCAACCACAGAGAGATCTACTTTCATGTGGAGTAGAGATGCCAGTCTAGTAGTAGCATCAAATTTCTACAAGGACACAAAAACAATAACAAGGTCTACTAAATATGTATAGGTACATACATTTTTGTACTATTTCACTACACAGCAGCTAACGATGAAACTTATTGTTGTAAAGTCCCTAATGAACGTGAAGGATGCTTTTTTGCTGCTTGTATTCATGTGTCTGTTGTTTGCTTCAAAATAAAACAAAAGCCACGACTACTGTAAACAAATGTGGATATATAATGCATATAAAAAATAAAAGCCACACATTAAAAAAAAAGTTGATAGTGGTGGGATGTATTCTTGTAGTTTGTTTGTTTGTTGTTGGTTTTTAAGTATAGCTCATTATACACAAATTATGAATTTTATTTCTTTTGAGAATTGAGGCGAAAAAAATTAATGCCTACTAACTAACATAACATAGTTAAGTGCGCAATATGTTAGTGTTTTTTGTACAAACCACACAAAAAAATATCCAGAGTAGATGGGAAAACAATGAGAAGGAATGTATACAGTTTGAAAGCTCACTTGAAGTGCATAATTGTACAGCGTATATCTTTTTTTAAATGCCCACCCTTTTTTTTAAATAGGTGTATTTATATTTCTAGCTGTTAATAATGCTTGCTTATTTCATAAAAAGTCATATTTTCATAAAACTTATTATACCACCACCTAAAATACTAAATTCCTATGTTTTCAGAGTTTATAAAAAGCTTTCTCTCGAATCCATTTAACTTTCTATTTTGTTTAACCTACAATCGCTTCCAATTCAATTCAAGTAGCTTTCTTCTTTTTGTTCCAAACTTTTACTTATATTTACTTTTCCCTGTGCAACCCTTTCCCAATAATAAGTAGTTGTTATAATAAGAGTTAACAGGAAAGCCGAAAAGGCGAAGTGAAGAGATTTTTTTTTGTAGAGTTTCCCAACATTTTTAATGAATTATACACACGCTGGAGGTAAATGACAAGCCACACCAGTAATTCACACCAAAAACTTTTTCTCCATCGTCGTCGTATTATTGTGCAACTATTCGCCGTCTACTCAGCAACAAAAGCTGCTTCGCCAGCTATACTACTATACTTATTATTATTATACTTCTTTTACTTCATTTTGAATCTCCACTTCTCTCTCATTTTCTCTTATTTCATTTTCCTCCAGCTCGGCACTAACAACAACCACCACCACCACCACCACTACTCATCCTCTGACAGTGAGAGCAACTAAACAAAAGAGATTGTACAAGATACTTAGCACTACAAACACCACTCCTCCTCCTCCTCCAAAAATATACATGCATAATAAATCCCACCAACTTTTACAGAAAAAAGCCACCTTCTCATCTGCCACCACCAGCAGCACTTTTCTACCACCATCGTCGTTGCATTTGTAAGTAGCCAAGCACAAGCAGCAGCAGTAGTCATCCAAGTGACGTTGTTTTTGTCTGCGGTTTTTTTGTGAAACAATGCATTCCATTCAATTTCATTCATTCATTCTATCTTCCTCTTCTCTCTCTCTCTCTCTCTCTCTCTACTTCTGCCTGTGTGAATGATTTGGATTTTATTCAGGTCAACAACAACAGGTTACAATTTTAATATCTCACACGTTATAAAGCTTCTTTTATAAATCCTGTACAAAAAATACACTCATGAGCAACAACGCAATACTTAGTAGTGCAGTAGCAGCAGTTTATCTCACTAAATAAACTTTCCTTTTTGAGTTTGAAGCAAAAAAAAGCTGCAAGTATTTACTGCTACCACCACCGCCACCCTAACAACCTCAACAAAAGTTAACAGATAGCTTTTGTTCTTACTTATGACTGCGTATTATATTGTATATACAGAGTCAGTAGTATATTTTTAGCTCTCTTTGTTAACTTGTAAATGTTTATAGTCAGTCACCCTTGCAAAATGTAGCTCTTTTACTCAACTTGTACAAACAAAATTTCACATAAATATATACAAAGCAAAGTAAGAAGTGAACTCGTCCAAAAAACTCTGTATCATTGTTGAATTAAAAGAACAAAATCAACATATTTTCTCTTTTATAGTACCACATTTTCTGGTATATACAGCCCGAATGTATACATATCTCGTCGTTCTTCTCTGTATTCATTTTCATCTTTTTTATTTAAAAAAAACCGGCGGATTGGGCTGGGCTTACGGAACAACAAAGCATTATAATGTAATGTATAATATGAACATAAAAAGGCTGCTACTACTGCTGTTGTGTTAGTGTTGTGTTGTTTGAATGTAACTTTTTACAGTAGTATAATTTCAACTTTGTTTTCTCTCACTCAATTCCATCCTTTTAAAATGGATTCAGAGAGAGGGAGAGAAAGAGTTAAAGTGGACTTCATGGAAAATTTATGAATAGACAAAAAGTTTCCTTCTTGTTCCTGTCTCTCAGTCTTTTTCTATCTCTTTTTCTCTCTTTCATTTCCCTTTTTTTGAGATGATTGGGAGTTTTGTTTTGCGTCGTATGCATTTATGTAAACTCTTGTATAAAAACCTGTGGTTAAAAAACTTTGACGCAACAAGAAAATCCACTGTAAAAGAGCACGACCACCATCATCAGCAACCACAACTATAGTAGTAGTAGTTGTTGTAAAGACAACAAATCTTAAGCAAAAAAAATAAGCATAGATATACTATATTCCACACAAGAAAGTAAAGAAGCACAACCGTCATTGAATGTGAATGGAAATATCTTTTCTCTCTTTTTTTCTGTCTGGGTGTTTTTCTCTTTTTATTTTTATTTTACTTTTATTTTGCTTCCCTTGACCGAAAATCTAGGAAAAAAACTAACCTCTATTTTTACCGTGCCATCATCATTATCATCAGCATATCAGCTTTTGTACAATGACGTAATCCAATTTGCATTTTATCCCTTTTTTCTCGGCTAATTTCAAAATATTCAATCTACTATCACCTTTTCACATCTTATCATCTTTTTTTCTTCTCTTTTCCGTATCTATAATATTATGTGTGGATATTACATACGAAACCCGTAACACATTTCAATTTTCAAAGGCAAATGCAATGGCGGCCGCAGTGGTGGTATAGTTTGTGCGATGTGGTGAATAGCCTTCATTTATTTCCTTCCTCTCTCTCTCTCTCTCTCTCTCCTCCGCAGCACTTTTATTTATTATCCTATTTTAACGCTTTTTTACTCTTTTTCCCCTTTCCTTTTGCCCGGCTTGGTCTCTCAGTAAAAGAATAAAAAGACGACGTGTGTGCCCGTGCCGTTGCCGCCGCCATGAATATAACCATATATATTGCTCTTGTCTTTCTCTCTCTTCGATATCGGCATGTTTACTTATTTTCAACGTAAAAGAAGACCTTCGTTTTCCCATCAATTTTATGCTCCATTCCTCCAACTTTACCAAAAAAAAAATTCCTACACATCTTGTTTTCCTTTTTTTCTACTGATACGATCACTAGTACAAAAAAAACACATGTACATATTATTATTATGCACCCATCCATATTATTACACTACACACACCATAAAAAAACTAAAAACTTCCCAACTTTTTTTTCGCTCTTACTCAACTTCAGGTCGTTCTTTTTTTTCGTCGGTGTGTGTCCGCTTTATTATTATTACGGTAACCTTTTCAGAGAGAAAGAGAGAGAGAGAGAAGAGGGAGCCGAGTTTTGGGAGTAAAAATAAATAGAACAGAATGAAGAAAGGAAAGATACCACCCGTAAAATTCAGGAGACTTTTAGTCTAAGTCTGCTATCTAGACTAATAATATGCTATGCTATATAATATTGTATGTATGCAATATAAGATGTATTTATATAAACATATGAAACACATTATTATTTTGCAAAGGAGATGAGATGAGGTGAGAATGTGAGCACACTGCTGCGCTGACTTGATAGTGTGTGTGTGTGTCTTGTGTGTAGTCGAGAAAAGAGAATAAGAGAGAGAGGGTGATACACCGAGTTTTTTTTCTTCTTCTTGTATGCAGTACCGCTTGTTTTGTTACAATACTATATATTTAATTTAGAATGTCAAGTGAGAAAATAGCGTACAATTTTCTCTGAACGAAATTCAACAAAAAAATAGAGGATAAGATGGTGGTGGTGTTGTGTCGATGCTGTAACTATCACTGTATAGTTGACATAGACAAGATAATAATACTACTACTCCAAACTCCAGGCAAACCGGATTTTCCGTATATATTTTTTGGAAGGAGGAATGGCAGTGTGGTGACGGCAGCACTTTGACGCGTAATTTTTTTTAAACTGCTTATTTTTATGTTTGTAACAACATTAGTGTAGACACGTAACATGACTATATGGCAAGGGTTTTCTTTAAAAAAAAAAGGACAAACATAAAGATAATATGACGTGACACAAGCAAAAAAATGCATTCTAGTCAACATCATAACCAAACCGTTGTATTCAGGCTTGGTGGGGTACATCCATATATGGATGCATCGCAAGGCTAAAATTTTCAATGCATTAAATTTTTTAAATTCTAGTCAACATCATAACCAAACCGTTGTATTCAGGCTTGGTGGGGTACATCCATATATGGATGCATCGCAAGGCTAAAATTTTCAATGCATTAAATTTTTTGAAGAATTTCCACTGAAATCCACTTTGGAATTGTTTGGTATTTCCATACACATTCATAGGTGTTCAGGTATATGCATAATATATTCATAGTTATTGCGTATTATATGAAATTTACTTTGATGTTAATTACTTTGACATGAGAGCACAGGAAAGTAGCACAATGAATAATATTGCATAAGATTCAATGAATCGTGAGATTAAGTCTGTCAAAACAAAGTAGGAATGCTACATAGAATTGATTGCCGGGTTGGATGGATGGACCAATGTTTTCAATACAGAGTCTTTCTAAAAAGAATATAGTGGAGCTACAAAACGTGGTGCCTGAAACGGCCTCGGTACAATTTATAAGCAAGTAATTAGCAAGCTGTTACCATTCACACTCTCACCCTCTTTCTTTCTCTCTCTCTCTCTCTTGCGAAAAATTAATACTAGTGCAGCTAATGAAGTCAACCGGTGGTTATATGCAATGTGCAACACAGCATTGTAGAATAGTAGCTCAAGCTCAATTGATGCTCGACGTGTTATTATAGAATCCAAAAAAAAATATAAAATGCTTTGCGCAATCTGGAGAATTCAGCAGTCCTTTTAATTGAGAACTAAAAGGGAAGCTAAAAAATCCCACGAACCGTTTGGATTACACTATTACATTCTAGAGTCATGTCTTACCATTTTTCATATCAAGTCAGGAAATCAGTAATTAACTATCCCAGATATTAAAAAAAATGGAAAAGGCTAAATTATTTTAATATTAGAATAAAAATGTAAGAATCTCTAATTTGATAAGGAAAACGCCTTTTGAGACAAGAAGGAAAACATTAATATTTTTTGTATAATACGACTCTATTATTAACTTTTAACTGCTTTGCGAAATTTTGAAAAATGTTAGATTATGTTATTTTGAGCAAAGTAACTTTCACTTTGTGTTTTTGATTCATGTTACAGCCTACCACTCAATCCAACGGCTAAGCTTTGTACTTTTTTTAATAAACCTTTCATATCCATAATCGCACCATCATCATTACTGCACTTCCAAATACACCATTGACACTCTGTTCTACTTTACCTCTGAAACAAATAAATTACACCACTTGCGCTTCCTTTCGTTTCACGCTTTAAAAACCATATATGTGCACCAACACGTCTCTGAATATATTTATTTAGCAGACACGACTCCAAAAGAAAAGAAGTTTGTTTTGTTATCCAATCCGATTTGGTTTATCAGATTGTTTCGAGAGACTTATTTTTCTTACTTACACGATCGATTATTCAAGAGGAAGAACTATCTCAATAAAGCCACATTATTTTCTCCTTTTTGCTTATTACGTATTCTATCTTTTTGCAATGCAAGCGCAGCCCACACAAAACGTCTGCTTATTTTGTCGCACGTCTGAACACGATGCATAAGGCGTACACAACAACAACAACAATGAACAACAACACGTTCCTCTGACAAAAGCTAATGTAGAACTGTAGCTGTGTGGAATAAACACAATTTTAAAATATACATATACCTATCCATACACAGAATTTGAAGCTAATGTCACATAATACTAGATGGTATAGTATGCTGCTGATGTGCAATATACACTAGCGTTATTATTTCTCACTTTCTCTTGAGAGAAAAATCTTTCGCTTTCTTCTTTGTTTAAACTACAAACTTTTTTCTATACAAGACGACTTAATATACACCTACATATACGTACGTACGTATAAGCACAAGTTCTGGTTACTTTCTTTTTTCTCTCTCTCTCTCTCTCTCTCTCTCCTGTGAATTATTTCCAGTGAGGATCCATCACATCACCAACAACAAGAGAAAGGGATGGAAAGAAGCAAGTCGTATGGTATACTTAATCTATACCCACAGCGGCGGCATAAGAATGACAGGGGAAAAGAATCCGGGATATAGCTGCTGGATCTCTCTCTCTCTCTCTCAGGTCTGCTTGTCGTGTGTATAGCTGGTTTGGTATATGGACGCGAGAGAATACGTAAACTAGAAAATACAAATGTCTGCGCAATCAGATATACAGATGTTGACGACTAAGACAACCGGGAGGGAGATGATTTTGTTTTTTTCCTTTACTTTCCTTCCATTCTTAGTTAGTTTGCTGCGTCCCAGCACAGTTTTAGAACAAGACTGAGCTGAATACTGAGCCTGGCAAGGAAACTCTGACAAAAGCGGAAAAAGGAAATTTCTCCCTCATCTGCGCTTTTGCCACATACATAACCATCCCCACTACTACTACTACTACTAGATACTACACTACTCGTAGTATATGTATGTATATGACTATCACTCCCATCATCATCAAAATCATCACACACACACACAAATACAATCCTCTCCTTCTCCTCCGTTTTTACTACATTGTAGTCAACAGTGTAACAACATACTTTACTATTTTTCCTCGTATTATGTATGATATCTTGTTACAAAGAATTGCATCTTTTATATATGCCTACCTTTTTTGCGTCTATATTAATGCATTTTTAGTAATGTATATATATGTGTGGTAGGTGGTACCTATGCAGTTTGTGTGATGTGAACCCTATGCCACTACTACTACGACCACCACCTCCACTCCACCAACAACCACCACCACCACCATCATCATCGTTCACTTTATCTCTCTTAAAACAGCATCAGAGGAAAACAAAACTACTCCATTTTACTATACCAAGTTGTCTGCTTCTTGGTAAAAAGAAAAGTGCTACACACAAAATGGTAGAGAAAACTTTACAACAAAGTTGTTGTAATATAATCCTTCTCCTCATTCCATATTTTTTCCTTTGCTTCTGTTTGAAAGCTGTAGGAAAAGACGAGAGAGAGAGAGAGTGTGTGAGAGGAAAAAATATGTACAGGGCCAGTCAACAAAGCGGTATACAAAGTACTATAAATTTTCATGCAGTTTGCAGCTCTACAATTTGATCGTATAAATAAATATAATATAAAGTATATGTGTACCTACATTGGATGGGTATATAATATAAACTGTATTTCCGCTGCCACCACTACTATTACATACCCGGTTTTATTCAACAATGAAAGTAAAAAAAGAGAGAATAGTGTTACTGCTGCTGCTGCTCAAGAAAGGGGAAATCTTTAACCAGGCAAGTGAGAGCAAAAGAGAGTACAAGTTGAGTGAAGACTAGTGAAGAGTGATGCTGCTCAGCATGAATGTATGTACATAGGTAGGTAGGTATGTATACTATACTATTATTCAAGATGATATGGTGAGATGATGATGATGATGGTTCCATGTTTTCTGATGCTTTTGGTAGATTGGATGGGGGTTGGTAGGTTGGTTGGTTGCTGGTTGATGATGCCGTCTGTCTTCTCCAAAAGCATGCCTGTCTCCGCTCCTTTCAGCTTTCCTTTTTTTTTCTTGTTAGTTCGCGTATATAAATGTTGAATACGTTGAACGTGCAGTGCATCATTGTCAGTCAGGAACAGTACAACAACGTTTGTTGTGTCTTCTTCTTTACTCCCCTCAATCACCACCGCACACTGCTTCTTCCTTCCAACTCAAATTTCAAATGTGTGGGATGTGGTGATGATGATGATGCTCGTGATCACGATGATCAAGATGAGGAAAATAATAATAATTATTGTTGTAATAGATCAACTTGTTGTTTGTTCGTGTGTGTGTGAATGTGAATGGATGAAAGATTTGGTTCGCTCAATATGCCAGCTTTAATTTTAACTTTGTTGTGTGTTGTGTAGTCAGCCATTTAGGATATTTTATCTGTTTGTAAGTTGGAAGTTTAAATAAGTGCTTTGACAAGATATTATACTAGTATGCAGTAGGAGGACTTGTGTGTGTGTGTGCCCATTGCAGCTCGTGCTTAGAGTTTAATAGCCAAGGGCTAACATGATTTGGCGGGATCATGACGATAATGATGAAAATAGAAATAAGGTTTTGCTTGCACTTGTGAGAGCAACCATTTTTTGTAGCTAAAAGCTCAACAAGAGATTCTTTTGAGAGAATCCTGTCCTATCGCTACATATATCACCATATCCCCTGCTCTCTCTCCTTTTCACTCTGCTTTCTCACTGGACTGCCTAGAGGAAGATTTTCTTGAGAGTCTTTATGATATGAGCTTATATAGTAGAGTATATACAGTATGCACTGTTGTCTGCTCTGCCTTCTTGTTTCAGTTCTGATTTTACTTTGAGCGTAAATACTCGTACGTGAAATGGGATGATGAAGGTTATTTCCTGTGTTCATCTTTTTTTTTTGTGCTAGTCTTCTGGGATCATTTCGTTTTAGTTTAATTGTGTAGCCAAGCCATTTTGTAATATGGCTACCTATATAATATGTATTTGTGTGTAAATAAGTAACAAGGTTGCATGTGAGTGTGTGTGTCTGTCTGACTTTTGCAATGTTGTTTTGAGTTGGTTGTTATTATATATGAGTTCATTATTATTATGTCCGAATTCATTTGGGATGAGAGCTCTTTTTCTTCTTCTTTCCAGCTTGCTATAGTAGTACGCTTCAAAGCCTAAAGGGTATATAGAAAACGATGACTGAAGGATAGGGTTATGTTATGATGATGGCAGCAAATAGCAAAAGAAAACTTTTGAAGTTGATGATGAATTTCCTTAAGGACATTATTTTTCGAGGGCACAGAGTATATAGTATTTTGTTATTATAATAATGTAGTAAAACTAGGACCGTTTGACTTGAGGCTAACTAAGAGGCTGAGAAAAACTATCTTTGAAATGAAAGTATAATAATAATAATAATAATAATAATATGTATATTTTGATATGATGTAATGCATGCAAAGGCAAACAAGCTTTTTGTATATTTTGTGCGAATTACATAAGTATGAAAGGATTCAGGCTCTTTGAAGTGTAAAATCCCTGTTTTGAATCAACAATGCGCAATAAACACACAAATACACAATTCACAAACATGCTTTGATGAGCTATTTGTATATATGTCCTCTCTAGATTTGTGTATACTTAAAATTTACATTACTAAATACTATCAAATAAATAGTATTTATTTATGAAAATGAGTATTAGGTCTATAACTTCGTTATATATTTTCATATGCCTATAAATGTACATAAAATGCCTTTTATCATGCTAATTATTTGCATACATTTTGTAGTTTGTATAATAATCAGGGTCGTTAGCTTAGCAAGTAGTAGGGATGTGTGTGAGTGTGGGAAGAAGGGCTCTTATGTTTCCACTTTTCTTTCTCTCGTCTCATTTTCATGCATATAAGCTTGGAAAAGGATTTTGTAGAATTGTTGCTGAAATTGAGCAACTATGTAGCTTGCAATTTAGATACGTAGGTGTACTTTTAAATCTGGGATTTGATGATACCACTTCGAAAGTGAAGGGCTTATTTATACTAATTTGTCGACAAGTTCAAAATTGTTCAAAGAAGCAAGTAAGCATGTAAGCATCAGGTAAATGGGGAAAGTGCGAGTATATATTTTGTGTACCTGTGTTGAATATAATTCGGGAAAATTGATCATGGGGATGGATGACAACCATTTTGATTCCTGTACTTATAAAACGTGAGTAATTGGCTAATCATCATTTTCGTTCCGACGAAAAGGAAAAGAAGAAAAGGTTTGTTTGTTCAAACAAGCAGTGTATCGTCAGGAGAAAACAGGGAAAGCTATATGTACAATAAATGTTGTTAAACTATATAGTTATTGAATGCACAGAGAAATGGGCTATAAATTTGTATTGCTGGATTAATAACAGCCAGCATGCTTTGTATATCAATAAGGATAGTGTTGTTGTTGTTGTTGTAAGTAGGTACATATATACATTAGTACATGTACTATTTTCCTCTTTCTCTCTCTGGAGATCTGTATATACGAAAGGACTTGTTGGCTGGAGGGCTACAACCTATTATGTAGTAGATGGATGCATCCATTTACTTTACTTCATTTACGCTACTACTATACCGAATTGCTTTAGTAAACTTTTTTATCTTCTCCTTCTTAGGTACAACTTTTTTAGAGTGGTGACACGACCCAACGTCTAATATGCCACCTGCTCAGAAAACGGATGATAGAGAATTGAACTTGTGAAATGAACCTGGATATATTTTCATGTGATATTGTACACGTGTATTATGGCTTTTAATAAAATACGGATTAGGTTGATACAAGTAAACCAAGAAGGTACATATCCTCCTTTATTTCAAAGAAGAAGTGTCGATCAACACGTACTACATTAGTCCGATTGCAATTTTTTCTATCATTATTTTATGGGATTTGGAAAATTAAATATTTCTGCTTATAACAAAACCATAATAATAGTGAAGACCACAGCATTTTATTTTCAGAAAGAATCATGAGAATCATCTTTTGAGTAAAATTAATAATCTTAAGTTTGCTTAATGTAAACGAAATGTGCCATTGCTTGTCACTTGTCACCTCGACCAACAACACATTTTACTTTTTGGATATTTTCACTAACCTATATTACAGCTGTTTCCAAAAACATTTAAAACTAAGACAAATGGCGTCGAATCATACAAGTCGAGATGCAAAACTGTATGAAAATGAAAAGCGCCGAGGTGACATTAACAAAATTAAATACCTAATATACTTCCATGTTCTCTTGTCTCTCCTGTGTCTTCAAAAACATACACTACGCCATCTTTATACTCAACGAATTTTCTATTATATTTTCCAACTCGTTTTCTCTCGTATCCCCTTATTTTACCCGTATCATTTTCTCTCCTAGCGGAAAATTCAATTTTGATGTAACCATTTACTGATATGATAGAAACACCGTTTAGGTTAATATGCACAGTATATACATATGTGAAAACAAAGTGGAATCGGAGCAGTAGTTGCAAAATGAATAGTGGAACAAGATATAAAAGTATAATGTGCTTTGCATGGAACTCTGGGGAATAAGCGTGCATTCCGCCACCACCACCATTTCATACGCATTCATTCATTCATAACAACCTTCCTTTTGAAAACCCATTTATATGTATAAATACGTCCTTTCTCTATATTGTACACTAATCATATCGATAAGGAATTCTCCTTTTCCTTTTTTTGCTACCGGAGGAGTCAGTTAAATTGAAGAGTATAACAAGCATCCGCTGCCGCCATATACACGTGGCCAATGATAAAAATAAAAGAGAAGAAAGCATAAAGGTTCTCCTGAAATCAACAATAACAACAGCAGCAGCAGCAGCACCAAAGGATGTGCTGGTAAGGCAACATACATATCAGGAAGAAACTATGAGATACAACAAAAGCCGCACAAGAATATCATTACTTTTTGTTTGAAAAATTCCACACAATAAAATTTTTATATGCAAAAGTATACAACGAACTTGCCTTGTTCTTTCTTCCATCGACCTCCTCAAGAGATCTTTTTTTTGTTTGGTTAAAAAACGGGATACTGTTATGGGAATGTGTTATTCAAGTGGAAAAGGGAAAACTATATATAATATATGCTTGTACTACATAGTGCAATATATCTACAAAACATTTTGATAAACTTGTTACAAAAGGCAAATGCCCATATAACCGGGGGAAATGGAAAAAGAAGAATGCAACAAAATACCGACGACGGAAACCTTTTGCTGGGATCGACTTTTAGGTTTTAAACTACCGGTATTTTTTATGCATATTATTGTTTTCAATTCAATGTAAATCAGATCGTTACATTTCATACACGATACAGCTCTATTTTTCATCAAGGTTACTTTGAAAAAATTGACCCTATTCATCCCTTAATCAAATGTGCAGTTTATAAACTGAAAACTTCTTTTTTCAATTTTTATTGGGCTGTGGGTAAAAAGGTATATATTCATTTACATACTGATTGGCATTGCGCATTGTGTCTTTTATCATTATAATGTATTCATTCCGATTTAACAGTTTTTTTTATATAGGACATTATATATTTTATAGCATCAGTTGTGATCTGGAGTGAAGTGGATAATAAAATTCATGGGTTTTTTTAAATTATTTTTTAATGCAAGCTTGACTGCATTTTAATTATGCTAATTATGGATGAAAAGGGGATGTGCTGGATGATGGATAGGAATGAATGTATTCCCCCACATAGCTAAATTGATCAAGTCAGCCATAACTCCCTCTGACAACTTACGGCCTTCCAAAAAAAGTATTTCTATCCATTTGAATGGTATCACGGACATCACATAGATAGAAAAGAAAGCAGTTGAAACGGAAAACTTAGGCAATTCCCTCCAAAACTGTAGCAGTTAAAGCACGACATGGAGCCAAAGCCCATGGTAGGGCAGCCAAGCAAAGGGGATCCATTACATTGATAATAGGTTATTCTTCTACTTTCACGATATCAGTCCTGTTAATGGGATGATGGTTGGAAATAAAAATATCAATGCTAAAAAATGGTATTCCTTCAGTTTGGAATTGCCTGCATTTCTATAAAATTGACTCAACTTTCATGATATGATAGACATCTAACGACGCAAGTACCAGTACCAAATACACGAACAACGTCTCTCATCAATTCATCCAC
>JAHZNC010003167.1:0-15643 GCA_027744095.1 Zhuqinia jingwanae
CAATGTCTTTTTACTGACAAAAAATGTTTCCAGGTTTTCTCCTTCTATCCAATGTCTGAACGCAGGAGCTGTATTGTAATGCACTAAAAGTTCATCTTGATTCCTATACAATTCTTTCAAAATTGGATGATATCCACCTTGGCCTTTTCTATCGCCATCTGCTGTCTCACCCTCCTCTAGCACCTTCTTGGCAAATTCAGAAAATTCCACAATTTTCACCGTAAACCCAAACTTTTCAGCCACTTCCGGAAATTGCTGGTCAATATCTGGTTGATCGTGAGTTATATTGTATACGTCGTAGGGTACATTTTCCATAAATGATAATTTCACAATCATTTCTGCGCAAGTGTCGACAGGCAACAACAACAGTGGAATCGGGTTGCTAGGCATAATTCCATTTTTCATGACAAAAATGTACCTCAACATCATGTGGTTTTGTTCAACAGGAAACTGGCCAGTTTTGGAGTCACCACTGATGAAAGGTAATCTAAACATTTTGCAGGGAAGATTTCTCTCACAAATTGCCTGTTTCATGAGAATGTCTTCCACGAATTTCGAATTGGGATATGCAAAAGTTGTCACGCCATCAAAATCTTCAGATTCTGGCCATCCTTCAGATAAACTGCCATCATTTTTATCCGTGGTTGCCACGCTCACAAGGGATGCCACGTGGAACACATGCTTGAGTCTTGACTCACAAGCAAACTGTAAGATATTTTTGGTGCCACCAACATTCACTGTACGGACATCTTCAATATGTGGTGCACGCTCCCGGTACTGCTCCATGTGATTAACATTTGCAAAGCAGTTGAACACAGCGTCCACTCTGGATGTGAGATCTTTCCAGGTGGGGTCGTCAAAACCGAGATTCGGAGAAGCAACATTTCCAGAAACCAACTCAACCTTACTGGAAATGTCCATGGTGGATAGGAGACCTCTGCTCTCCAAAATTTTATTGATACGCTCCTCTAATGACTGGTCTTTCTTTGGCCTCATCAGACAAATTATCCGCTTTACTTGCTCCGTTTTAAGGAGCTCCCGGAGCACATATATTCCCAGTGTTCCTGTACATCCCGTAACTAGAACAGTCTCTATTTCTTGAATTGCTTTCACATCTGCTACATTCTCATTCTTTTGAATGTGTTCCGGCAACACGCAATCTTTTCTGAGCAGTTCCACTACTTGCTCGTTTGTTAAAGGCTCAACATCCTGTAAGTCCTCTCCCTCAATTTGTTTTACAAGGGCTTCAGATATCAGATTTATTGTATTGCACTCTCGTAAAGCACTTGTGTTAATTGTTACTCTATCTCCGAGTAAAGTTTGAAGAGCATTTTTGATTTCCACAAACATTAGAGAGTCTACGCCCATTTCCTGAAGATCCACGTCGTCTTTCAGCTTCTCACCTTCCTCCAATTTCAGTACACTTGTTAATATCTTTCTTGCATATTCTTTGACAACTTCTACTTTCTCGTCAAGGCACGTTTTAGAATCGTATTCCTGCCAAAACTCCTCGGATTTTATATGAAGGCTCCCACTTCCCGCTGTAAGTTTCCAAACGCGCTCATCCAAATAAACGGACAGTTGTGGACACAGCTTGCTCCACAGTACAAAAGAATCTACATTCAAGGCGCAGGTTTGTGTGCGATGCATTTTCATTGCGTGTTCAAGTGCTGCCAAGCCCTGAAGATTGGATATTGCACGAATGCCTGGAAAATCTGTTTCTGTGGCGACACCGCATTCTCCCCACTGGCCCCAATTAATTGTGGTGGCTGGAAGTCCAACCGAGTGTCTATAAAAGGCAAAGTTATCTTCAAAATGGCAAACAGCAGCGTGATTACTTTGGCCTGGTGTCCCGAAAAGACTGGTGAGGGATGAGAATAGGACGAAAAATTCTAGAATTTGGTTTTTGGTGTGCTCATGAAGGTTGATGGTTCCCTGAACTTTGGAGTTGAAGACGAGACCCAACTTTTCCCAAGTTTGGTTTGCTATTAGCCCATCAGATAGTGTACCAGCGCAATGCATTATTCCCCGCAAATTGGGAAAATTCATGGCTGGGATCATTTGCTCAAAGAGTTCCTTGCATTTTCCCTTGTCGCCAATGTCCATGTTGACAACTTGAATGTGAACACCTTGTGCAGTTAACTTGTTAATTTTTTGCTGAACACTTTCGCTTGGAGGATTTCTCCCAATGAGAATCAGATATTTTGCACCTTTCTCAATCATCCACCCACAAGTCAAAAACCCAATACCGCCCAGTCCTCCAGTGATCATGTAACTACTTCCATTATTAAACATGGGAATAGTTGCTTTTCTTTGACCATTCTCTGTAGAAAACTCGGGCATGTGACAAACCACCTTTCCTATTTGGGTTGCCTTTTGTAGATACAGCAATGCTTGGCGTATGCTTGTTGCGTCAAACATGACCATGGGCAGCGGACTGGGGAGTCTCAAGTCAACAAAATGTTGTCGCACGCTCTCCAATCGGGATTGCCAGACTGCTGGGGTCAGAGAAGATATATCATAGTCGATAATGTAGTAGTTTATGTCGGGTCGTAGCTTTTTTATGTCATTTTCATTCCAAACTGATATTTTGCTCATTTCCAGGAACCATGCGCCTTTTGTACAGGCTCTCAGACTGGCTTCTTTGAAACCTTTACTAGTCAAGCTATTTAGTACTTGGATTCCCAATGACCTCAGATAATTTCGCTTTCTTTGACTTCCGGCCGTGGTGATAATGTTGGTCACACCAAAATGTCTGCAAACTTCAATAGCACTCAATCCAACTCCACCAGATCCTGTGTGAATTAGCACGATATCCGTAGGTTTTATCTTGGCAACTTCCACTAGACAATGATGAGCCGTGGTGAAAGCCACGGGAAGAGTAGCAGCCTGACATATTGGCACATGATCTGGTATAGGTATTATGAAATCCTCTCTAACTATCGTATGGCTTGGCAACGCATTTCCATTGAAATTCACCCCGAACACGAGATCCCCCACTTTCCACTGAGTGATTGCAGAACCCAGTCGCTTCACCTCCCCCGCAAAATCAAATCCCACCGTGTCAAAGTCCTTTTGCTTAAATTGCTCCGTTGGCTTGAGAACATTCAAAACATCTCTGAAATTCAAGCCGAAGCATTTAACTTGCACCTCCACCTCATTATCTGCCAAGTCAAAGTGATCCAAAGGTCCAAATTGCAAATCCGCAATTGCTCTCGTTTCCGGATGGATCAGTTGAAATCTTTCTGTGCCTTGGGGCAGTTTGAGATCCTGTTCGGAGGCTGTAGGTTTGTAAGGTTGAAATTTGGGAATGTACTTTGTTCGGCCATTGTACGCTGCTTGAGGCTCCTTTTCACTATTAAACAATTCACTGAAAATTTCCCATAATCTAAACTCATCATCAAGGTTACCGTCTGTCAAGTCAATATTACGACAGTTGAGCTCTGTCAATTCGTTCCTCAAAGATTTGCAGAATCCCCAAAGTGTACCAACTTGATAATGGGACATATCATTATCTTCAATGGGAACAATGCCCTCCGTTAGCAAAATTAATCTTGGCAAATTTTTCTGCTGGCCATTTTCTAAAAACAAGGTAATATTTTTGGTCAAATAGAAGAATGGTTGAAGGAGCTCGTTTTGCTCGGTGAGATTTCTGTCCATCGCCCAACAATACAGTAAACCCTCCACAGTACTTTCCCCGGAAACTAGGTCTCTTATCAACCACTTGAAGTCATCTTCAGAATCTCTCCTGATATTATACGTGTCACCATGGCAACTGTACTTTTCTTCTGTTGTCGGGTGAACTAAAATCAAGCGTCTGTTTACGCTCTGCAATTTTTCCCTAAGAAAAAGTGACCTTTTATGCGCCTGTTCGGGTTGGAATATCAGCCACACCTTTTGTTTCTTTTGCTCCTCCAAATCAGCGCACATTGCAATTTTCTCGTCAACTTCCAGTTTCCTTTGCACGCAAATCATGGAATTTTGATCTTTTAAACAACTAAAGATCCCTTCCACCTCAAATCCTGTTTTCTCTAATGACAACCTCCATTTCTCCTTGTTCATTGTACAATGCTTTGGCCTCAATTCCAAATCCTGAAATCTCCAATATCCCGGAAGAAGCCCAACCAAAAAAGTAATATATCTGTTGACAGCAGTAGATTCAAGCAAATCGAATTTTCCTCCAGGCCGCACTAATTTTATAACATTTCCCAAGCTCTCCATAACATCTCTTGTTGCATGTATTACTTCACTGGCACACACGTAATCGTAGTACTCTGGAATAAAGCCCTGAGCTACAGGATCCTCTTCCACGTTCAATTTTTTAAACTTCATATTTTTCGCATACTTTTCAAATTTCTTTTCCGCCGCGCTAAAAAATCCAGCAGAAATGTCAGTGTAGGTGTATTCATATTCCAAGCCCAACTCTTCCAAAACCTCCAACAATAAATCAGTATATTGACCAGTGCCAGCGCCAATTTCAAGAATCCTTAAAATGAATCTGTCATCAACTTTCATAATGTCTTTAATGTAACTCATCCGGTGTTTTAAACCAGAATAGCCCATTTCTCGGAAACCAAACATTGTTGCGTATTCCTCGTAAAATGCTCCGATTGACGGTGAGTTTTGCTTGTCTTCTGGGAACAAAATACTGAGTGCACTCTGCTTTCCCTTTAAAATATCCCCGAAATTTTCTCCGACTCTCGCCAAAAGCTGTGTGGAGTTGAAGCGTTTTGACAGCTGCTCAATAAAGCCGGATGCAGTCAAATGACTGCGAAGCTCTTCAGGTTGGTACTTTACGGTAATAACTTCCCAAGTTGAATTACTGCCTCTTCTGACTGTTGACACCGGTGCATCAGCAACAGTGTTGTCGTCATTTACAATACGCAGCATACGTTCTTCCTCTAAATTTTCCAGAATAAATCCAAAGTACAAGCGGTGCTCACCCTGGATACCAAGCTCCTGTAATAAATCATCAGTTTGAAATACATCTCCAACTTTTGGTTCCCATCCACAATCATAAAGAGCACGGAGCATGTTAAGCCAGGTAAACTCCATAAGAAGCGTGTACACTTCCAGGAAAACGGGAGAGTGATTCTCCGAAACTATTTTAAATTTATTGAGCATTTCCTCGCTATTGAAATTTTTTTCACGGCGGGTGAACTCAATACGATGTTCTAAAGGACCCACTTTCCTTTTCCATGATTCTTCCCACAAATCTGGCATGGGGCATTGTTGTTGTTTCAATACTGCCTCTACTGCTTTCACAGTTGTGTCAATTATTTCAACACCGCTCATCACTGCCAAAGCCTTTCCACTGTTATTTATTAGGATAGCTGAGCAGTCTAGTGAATTATTTGCAGCAGACTTACTACTTTCAGCACCATCACCAGCAAACGATGTCACCCGAACATAAATATTATCATAATTTTGATCTTCCGGTGAACTTAGCCAGACAAATGATCCAATTTTTATAGGAACATATAATTTCTTCCTCATTTTACTTTTTTCACCTTCGATCAGCAACATTCGCATCATTATAGCTTGCAGCATGGCATCCACTATAACCGGATGGATGATATATTGAAGCAAAGAGCTGTCACTCAGAGGTGCTTTCACTTTCACTACAAGATCTTGTGACGACTCATCCTTTCTCCACATTTTTTCAATGCTTCTGAAAGTAGGGCCAAAGTTTAGGCCGATGGCACCCAATTTGTCATAAATTTCATTTACACTAACTTCTGCTTGTGAAGATGGTGATGATCCTGGCTCACCATGATCCCCATTTTGATTGGCAGTGATAAAATATTCTAATGGAAATTTTTCCACGTTTTGTTCCTGAGGACTTGGAAGAGGATCAAAGGTGGCCCTTGCATGGGACAACCATTTGTGTCCACTGGAGTCCATGGTTACTCTGTGACTTACTCTGACAAAAAGATCAGTTTCGCTTTCCTTGTCAATTTCTACAACAGATTGGATTTGAACATTGGCATTTTCTTCAAGACATAAAGGTGCTTCAATATACAAATTCTTTAGCTTTACGGGACGAGTGGGCTTAGTGAAAGACATGATACAACCTTCAGTAGCAGCTATTCCTGCCGCAAGACAAATTTCTAAAAATCCTGCCCCAGGAAATATAACATTCTCTCCGATTGCATGATCTTTCAGATATTCAAGACTGCTTAAATTTAAGCCGCACTCATAAATTTTTGATGATGATGCGTTTGCAATGGTGGCTCCCAAAATTGGGTGTATTTTTCTACCCGTGACTGCAAACACGTCTGGCCAGAATTTCTTGCGAATAAATGGATAATGAGGAAGTCTCACTTTCTTGCGTGAGTAGAATCGGTCAAAACCATGCCAATCAATTTCCAAACCTTTGATGTACAGTTTGGCTAAGGAATGTAGGATTGTGGTCCATTCGTCTTCATTTTTCTTGAGAGATGGCAAGCACGTGAGTGTCACACTATCACAGTTCATCATAGTCAGAGCTGAGAGTACCGGCTGTGGTCCAATTTCAATGAAGATTTGACAACCAAGATCAATAGCTTTTCGGCTAGCGTCAAGAAAACATACTTTTTCTCTGGTGTGCTGTACCCAATATTCCGCATTCACGGCAGAACTTTGAACAAGAGACCCTCGCAATCCGGATATGTATTCGCACTTGGATTGGTAATCTTTACCCGTTTGTATTAATTTTGCTACTTGACGATATGCTTCCAGCATGGGATCCATGTGTTTTGAATGGAATGCATGAATGGCGTCCAGCAAAAGACACTTGACGTTATTTTCTTGTAGGAATTTGGAAAATTCCAGAATAACTTCTGTATCTCCAGCGACCACCGTCTGATCATTGGAGTTGATGGCGGCAAAGTCTAAAAGCTTGGCAGAATTCCCACCAGAGAACTGCTTCATTTGAAGAGTGACTCTTTTCATGTCTGCTTTTATAACCAGCATTTTACCACGGGGAAGATTGTCGATAAGTATGCTTCTTTCCGCTACGAGTTTCAAAGCATCGTCTAGTTCCAGGATTCCAGCAGCAACTGCAGCAGCAAACTCTCCCAAGCTATGACCGATAACGTAATCCGGATGCACGCCCCAAGATTCCCAAAGTTTGAGCAAAGCATACTCCACTGAAAATATGCTTGTTTGACTGTAAATTGTTCTCCCAATCTCGTCACTTTTGGTACCCCACAAGACATCCTTGATAAATATGTTATATTTTTCCCTTAGAAATTGTTCACAGTGGTCGAAATGTATTTTAAACACGGGGCTGGTGTCATAGAGCTTCTTTCCCATTCTTGGATACTGGCTGCCTTGTCCAGTGAACAGGAAACAAATTTTACCCACATTTTCTTGGGAAGCTTCTCCCATCATCAATTTTGAAGCTTGTTCAACATTCGTGAAAAACTCATCCTTTGATTTGGCAATGATTACTGTCCTATGTCGAAAACTTGCGCGACCTGTATTTGCGGTGAAAGCAATATCCGCCAAGGATTCCTCCTCTGGACCGTTGTTCATGTGATCCCTGTACTTTTCTAACATTAATTCCATTGCCTCTTTGGTTTTTGATGATAACTTTATCAAATGCAGGGGGCGGTCAAGAGAAGTCGCGTTCGAGGTCATAAAATTCTGCCGGGCTGTCATTGCTAGAATTTCATTTGGCGTCTCCTCAACGATCACATGCACATCAGTTCCGGCTATATCATAAAACGGAAATAATAATTACTTGTCCGGATTCCTTCATACTGTAAAGTGGGCAGGTTTCTTTTACAGACTTTAATTCGTTTTATATACGTACCTATACCAAATGCGCTTACTCCCGCAAATCGGGTTTCTCCAGGAACCCGTTTCCACTCCACAGGAGTCAAGGTAATAATTGCTGGTACTGCTTCCAGCTTAATGGCAGGATTTAAACTGTCAAAGTTAATGTGTGGTGGAATCAAATTGTGATTCATAGATAAGACAACCTTCATTATGCCAGCAATCCCAGCAACAGCTTCCGTGTGACCCACGTTTGTCTTCACAGAGCCAATCATCAAAGGTTCCTTTCTGCTTTTGGTATGATATGCCTTGGCAATAGCACTAACCTCCAAGGGATCCCCCACACTTGTACCCGTTCCATGAGCTTCCACATACGTTACTTGTTCGGGTGCCACTCCCGCATCTTTCAAAGCTTGCGTCATTGCTAGGGCTTCACAATGAACTGTGGGCGTTCCCATACTTCTAGATACTCCCTCTTGTGTCATAGCCGATCCCCTGAGAAGACCCCAAACTCGGTCCCCATCCTTCATCGCATCAGACAATCTCTTCAATAATAATAATAATAATAATAATAATATTCAGGTTAATTGTCAAACAGTCTACATGATAGGAAAATAACACAAATTGTATCTTATTAAAAATTGTCGACACAAATTACTTGAAAAAATAACCAAACCAAAATTAACCGACCTTCAAAACCAAAACAGCGCATCCCTCAGCTCTCCCAAAGCCGTCCGCGGAAGCAGAAAATGTTTTACAACGACCATCTCCAGCCAATGCCATGGGAATTTCATCCTTGTCAAATGGATGCAGTAATAGATTCACGCCACATGCCAAGGCTATGTTACTCTCCCCAGCAAGGAGGCTTTTACAAGCCATGTGAACAGCGACCATGGAAGAAGAGCATCCACTCTCCGTGGCAATGCTAGGGCCTGTCATTCCCAAAAGGAAAGACATTCTGTAATTAATAATTTATTACAATAATTTTATATATTATATATTATTCAAATATTTTATTTTATTAGAACAGTGTTTATTGTAAAATTATATTATGTTCCGTCTCTCACTCTCTCGACATTGAATTATATCTTACAATACTATTAAATTGATTAAAAAATTAGCGGCCATATAATGTTTGTAGGGGACGCGGAAGGGGAGTAATCAAAAGAAAATTTGTGACATGACATTTTTAAATGAATGACCCCTTACCTGGCAGCAGACGCTCCAATGGAATTCCCCATGTAAAGACGATAAAAGTCGTTGTTGCCCGAATGATGTAAAATATTCTTGTAGTCTGTGACCCATGACCCTATTATACGAATAAAAAATTAGTTGATGTATTTTGGAGGTAAAGTCGACGACAGGTGTAGCGGGTGACGCGATTAGTAATAGTAACCAGCTATTGTGGAAAGATTGGAACAAGTATCGCAACAATTCGCTGGAAATGTTTTTATGTAAATAACTCGAGTTTGTAAAAACCGTCACCCAAATTCAAAATTCAAATCACCGATATTTTATACCCACTCCAGTTCACCGAGTTATCGTGTTTGTCGTGTCATTTGTGGTTATACCTATAAAAACGCCACCGTGGACGCCATCAAGGGAATGCGGATCTATTGCGGCATCCTCCAGCCCTTCCCAAACCTATTATCATTGAATTATGATTTGAAATAAACCTAAGTTATATTTTAAATTTGAAGGTTAATTTAAATTTAACCATTTCATGGAGAAGACGCTGTTGGGGATCCATGAAAATCGCTTCCTTGTTGGAAATTCCAAAAAACTTTGCGTCAAACTCATCCACCGGAACTTTTAGAAATCCCGCATTGGTTTTCCTAAAGTTGGCAGCATTTCGGACACATTGTTCCCGCGGCCAACGAAAATCAGGGGGAAGACTGGTACCATCGGTGCCAGTAACCAGGAGATCCCAGAATTCTTCCAACGAGTTGGATTTGGGGTAGCGACAGCTCATGCCAACAATGGCAATGGGCTCCTTTTTGTATTTATCAGAGATTGACACTGGTGGGGAAATCTTGTCCTGGAAAAGGGGTTCCACTGATTGGATGTAAATATTTTTCCAGTACTGCAGTAATGGCTGCGATAAATCATTAAATTATTTAAAAAATTAAACCTTTTCAGACAAATGCTTTTAACGCATTCATTTACTTAGCATTTCAAGGGCTTACATTAAACACTCCATTTGGTGTTGAGGTTGTAATGTTTTTCTCGAGTTGAGCCAGGAAAATATCTTGGCAATTGCTAACCCTAATTTCCAAATATTCAAATTTGCACAGCATCCTTTTCACGTACCATCATAAAATATAAAATTAATTTTGTTTCAGTTACCGCATGTTAATATGGTCCCCTCCAGTACATGACACCATTTTCCTATATTTGCTGTCAATATTATCTACTTGATTGACACCTTGATTGGTAAACCAAGTCTTCAGAAATTCCGCAAATCCACTTCCAATTTTGTTGGACTGCAAGCTTTCCACAAGAGAATCAAACATTCTGACAGAGGGCTTTAGCAGACACAAGGATAAATCTATATTTGGTAGACAAGAGAAATGTTGATTGCTTGAGGATGAGGTAGAATTGGATTGCTCCCAGAAATCGAAAACTTCGTCGCAGTTTTTCCCTGCAAACATATTCGGCGATAGCCATACTAATTTTTCAAAGGATTGCAAGGAAAAGGAAAAAAGAAGGGAAAATTCATCATCGGATGCTAGTCCAGCAACAGATTTCAATTCTTGATTGTCGATGAAAAATATGTAGTCAAAGGTTTGACGAAGTGCTTTCCTGCAATAAGGGAAAATTCATTTTATTAGCTTGAATTAGGAAAATTTGCATGGATTCTTTGAGTCCTACAACGGTGTTATGTATGTACTTTGATTGAAGGGACAATTCTGGAGAGACGATGGCCACTAGTTTTCTAGAAGTGAGTACGTTTTTCAGGGACTGGCATAGAACAAGAGCGTTTCCAACTTGGGATTCTCTGGAGACACCAGTCACCCATGCTTCATTTTGACGCCCTAAATTATAATTTATTGAAGGTAACAAAATGCCTATAACATGATTTACAGTGAAACGGTAACTAATTATAATTGCTATAAATAAATTACCTCTCATGATTATGTGTAGTACGTCCAAAATTCACACCACTAATTCAAGCATGCACAGTTTTAAGTTTCTTTCTTTAAATTGAAGCTAAAATATGCACAAAAACATCTTGGGGAAAAAATGTCTGGACAAATCCTTTAAAGTTCAGCACAAGTGCTCTGCCTATTTCACTCAACAAAGTCACAATTGCTTCTAGTTGGGACAACTCCATGCAAGCTCATTTAAAAACAACTTTTTTCTCCTTTTCATGAATTCCATTACACATACACGACATATGTACTATTATGTACGTGCATCTCTTCATGATCAGGGGAAAAAGGGATGAGATTTTACTTTTTGTATTACTGCAGGTTTCTAAGTAAGCATAGTAAGCGATTCCTGTTGCTGTTGATATACGTTTTCATAAGTTATAAAAGCATAGTTCTTTATTACTTATCTGCCTACTTTACAATACATAATTTTTATATGGTCAAAAAACGACCGACAACATTGATAAAGATGAATTTGTAGAATCATCCATGGTAAATCCAACCTCCCCCCTTAGAACTCTAATTTATATCGGGTTATGGTTTTGGTTTGACTTATTCTCAATCAATATTTACATTTGCATAGAAGGTAATTACTGTAGCTTTTAAATCCATATTAGGTATCATGTATCCTTTTGAATAATTTTATTCGTCCATGTATCTACTTCTTTTTCAAGTCATCATATGAATCGTTTATTTCAACCGTGAGAACTCCGGTCTAATTCTATCATTTTTTTTATTTGATAATTCGATATTTTGTGTAAATTTATTATAAAATGAAGATTTATTAGAAGGTTAATTAAACAATTTGGTGACACATATTAAGAAATAATAAATAATATTTTTTTTGTGTAAATATATCTATTTAGTTACGATGTTTCCTAGTGTTTGTATTTCCTGTTGAACCAACTGCTTATATTCCCACAATTGATAATCTCAGTCATGTCACCTTTCAACGTTTTGATTTTCGCATACAATGTTTTCATACGATAGACCATATATATTTATGTATGTATTCAAATTAACAATATTACTGGAAAGTTTTATATTTATAAATAAATACCAACAAAATTATCAAATATACCAATTTTTTCTTTATTGTTATATGTATCGGTCCGATATTTTGTTGAGATCTCGCGTTTTGGGGTTTCCGTTGTGTATATATTTGTACAATTTTTTACTTGACTAGCTTTAATATATGAAAATCTGTGAAAATTTATCTGAGCATTATTTTAGCAATTGTCTGAAACATTCATTGTATTTTTTATTATTCATGATCATCAATTGGTTAAGTTATGAAACCCGTCAAGATAAACCTTAAAGCAGATTTTTAGCATGTGAAGGCTTCTCTTAATCCCACATTTTTGCGATTCCAGATTGATATGTGCACGTAATATTAATATTTTTCATTTTGTAGTTCAGATTTGTTGTTTCAGTAATGGATCCAGCCCAGTTCATTGTTCCTTGTTCTCGTTGTTCAGAATCCCTGCTCAATCATCCATGGAAAACCGGTTTTCTCCTGCTGTAAGTACACTCTTTCTTCAGGAGAAAAAATACAATGACTGAAAAGATGAAACAAACACACTGGCAAGAACTGCGTTACACGCTTGAAAACATTTTTCACTCCAATCATTTAAATATGAGATCTGTTTTGCTAATAATAATTAATAATAATACTAGAATATATTCTTTAGCATTATTGATTATATTTTTTATATATTCTGCAGCTAAATATTCGTGTAAATGTATGTGCATTCATTATGAAATGTTAGGGTACACTTTCCCCTTCAATTATTCCCTGGAGGGTTGGATGTGAATATATAAGATCAAAGAAAGACACTGTCTTGTCCATCGGCACTTTTTTAGTATGCTCGTATCTTGAATATAAAATGTGCAATGAATGATAAATCTTTGTTTCAGGTTTGTAGTCACAATTTTTATGTGCATGAAAAGAAGACAAATAGGTACAGGTTTGTGGCTTGCATTTTTACAGAAAACAACAAATTGAACAGCAAAACCACGAAAAATGTGGTTTTTTATACAAGCCTACTTTAATGTATATCCTTGTCCAGTGTTTAGGTCTTTGCCCGACCCCAACTATTTAAAAATTTGTGCACGGAATTTGTTTTCAAATTGAGCCTGTTATCTCCATCTTTCGACCTGGACAGTAGTTAAAAGCATTAAAATCGGAGAAATAGAATCTAACATTAAAAGCATAGTATGTCGTTCACAAACCAAACTCGTTTGAATCATGAAATTTTTGGTAAAACTTTTTTTAGTTTGCCTTTTCATGGTGTCTCTCTTGTACTTGTAAAACTCATCTTTATTCACGTGCCTTTCCACAATTCTAAGATACCCATTATTCTACTGATGACACTAAAGTAATGACAAAACAATTGTGTTTGGCCAGTCTTAAAATTTTCCATGGAACAAACAAGTGAAGCAAACAAATCACTTTGACTTTTGACAACTCTGTCATATTACAAATACAAGTGTCATTTTGCTCATCAAGGTAAACTTTCTCAAGTCCACAGACATGTAACATTTTTTGTGCATTGGTAAATGGTCATTCAATCATTTTCATACTACAAATCAGATTTATACTACTATGTAGGTATACAATATGCCACCCTTTTACTTTGACGTAATCATAAAAGCTTCAATTAGTAGTCAAAAGACTCTTTAATAATCAATCCATCATCCTGAATTTGATTGTCAGCTGAAAATAGGCAATATCAACGATTGCGATAAAACATGAAACACTTTAACATTTTCCCTTTTGGGCTAGTTTATATATGTGTAATGGTTAACGTAACATTTTCAATCACACATATTTTGTGTATGAAGTGTGAAGAATATAAATTCACTGCATGCAAAAAAATACAAAATATGAAGTTAATTAAGCGTTTTAATCCGTTATTTCTAGCCCAGGTCGTTTTCCTGCTTGGGAGCGGAGTTGTTGTTGGAGGAAAAGTGTGGAAAACCGATAAATATGTTATCCAAGTTCAGGAAACATCGTCAACCCCTTTGTCTCCGAACAAAGCTCTGACAGTCACCCTTGGTCCAAACAATGGGAAGCCTTGTAAGTGTACTGCTTGGACTACTATTCATAAATATAATGTTAAAATAAATATAAATTGGGAAAATACTTTATTTATTTATTCTTTGTCTATATACAGTGGTCACTGGAATTCTCGGCCTAAGTCTCCCTGATGTCGTCTCCGTTCCTGGTGAATGCGAAAGCAGCTCCCCAGGCAGCGCATGCTATCAATATGGAGACTATGCTAAATTTGAAATCATTCCACCTGCGGAGGATGATGAGCTCAGTTGTGGCCGATTTGAATGGACAACCTCCTATGCAAGAAGGTTGGAAGACTGTTACCTCGTCTCTCCAGATACCCATTGGTACGGTGGAGGAGAAACCTTTAGTCAAAGATGGCCCGTTGAAGTGCAGCCCCGCGGAGAAGTGCCTTTCATTACTGGTGACCATTTGAACAATAATTCCTTTTTTGCCGGTGGCGTTTTGGAAAAGTACTGGTTAGTTTCAAACGGTGTGAGCGTTCTTTTTTGATGATGACACGCCCCTTTCCTACAGTTAGTTAAAAAGTTAATATTAAAAACAAAAGGCATTACAAATTATTGCTTTAAAGATGTATTAAAATATGAATGTATTTTTTAACAGGTGTGAGTACAGATGACCCCGCACAAATCTGCTTCTCTGCCAAAGACGACCATCCATACACTATCCGCTCCCCACTCACAATGAAATACTCATNAAAATATAAATGTATTTTTTTAACAGGTGTGAGTACAGATGACCCCGCACAAATCTGCTTCTCTGCCAAAGACGACCATCCATACACTATCCGCTCCCCACTCACAATGAAATACTCATTCTGTATTGGCGACAATGTTCTCGCTGCCCATCAAAAAGTGCAGAAAAACTTTTTCCAAACCCCAACAAGCATTCCAGAGGAAAGAATGTTGCTCTACCCACTTTGGTCTACGTGGGCTCAATACCATTCTGGGGTTAACCAATCCATTGTACTGGACTATTCCAGACGGGTTATAAGCGAAGGCTTCGCTGCATCATCTCATATTGAAATCGACGATAACTGGGAGCCCTGTTATGGCCAGGAAACATTTCATCCTGATAAATTCCCCGATCCCAAAGCCATGATTGACGAAATCAAAGACATGGGATTAAATGTAACTGTTTGGGTTACCCCTTTCGTAAATTATGACTGTCCCTTATTCAGTGAAGGGATAGCAAGGGGCTACTTTGTGAAAGACAATAAGGGTCACCCAGGAGTGGCGTCGTGGTGGCAAGGATCAAATGCTGGAGCTATCGACGTAACAAATCCGGATGCAGTTCAATGGTGGCACGATCGTCTTCGCAAGTTGCAACAAGACACTGGGGTCACATCCTTCAAATTTGACGCTGGGGAAACAAACTGGCTACCATATCACCCCGTTGCATCCAATGGGGATGCCAGTCTGATGCCAAACTTGTATACAACCAAGTTTGTGGAGGCATGTGCCGCATTTGGAGGCCTGATTGAGACAAGGGCTGCACACAGAAATCAGGATAAGGGAATATTCATCAGAATGATGGATAAGGACTCAGGATGGTCATACGGAAATGGTCTTCGCTCAATGATTCCTACTTTGTTCCATTTTGGAATATTGGGATATCCTTTTGTACTACCGGATATGATTGGAGGAAACGCTTA
>JAHZNC010003168.1:0-10806 GCA_027744095.1 Zhuqinia jingwanae
TTTTAACAAGAAAAGCGGTCACTTTATTATTATGGAAATACTATATAACGATGATGCTAACGCGGGTATAACAAGTAATTAATTGAATATCACGGGGCTGAGGTAATTCTTTAATTTGAAAACTACTCATTTTGATCATCTTTTAGTTCCTATTAAAAAGTTAATTAAAAAAGTCTTCTAAGAATCTTTGACTAACTTGAAAAGTAGTAGAATGCTGCAGACTCACAGACTTGAGGACTTGACATTTGACAAAGGAATGACAAAGATAAGACGCAACGTAGAGAGATGGATTGATGCTTTCTTTGTCGTGTATTATTCATGCAGGAGGACACAGGCTTCCTGCAATGAAACTTGACCGTTGTTCCAGTGTTTTTTGTTTTGTTTCATGTGTGTTATATGCTTATCACTATCATGTAATCTTCATTCATCACCGTATTACCTCATTTGCATTTTATTCCAAAGCGTAAATATTACAGAATAATATTGGACCACCCAATTCGCTTGTACGAATTAGAAGATGCGTACACGTACCAAGACAAAGAAAATGTGCCCTCGTAGTACAGATGATAAAATGAGCATGCTTTATAGTTTGAAATAATAGAATAAAATTTATGTATTTGTAAATTACTTTTGAAAACATTTTTGTACTTTGTAAATAATTGTCATTGTTTAAGTTAAGCTTAGGTACATAAACATATTATTATTTATGCATGCCAAGAAGTAAAAATAAAGCTATGGATTTGGGTTGATTCTTCTCCAAAAATTGTATCGTTCAACGTATGGATCACTGATCATTTTTGGATTTAAATTGAGGTCAAGAAAACGGAGGGCAGAAAATCGACTGGTACTTGGCTCAATTGGTTGCCAGATATCTGTAAGGTGTCTTCTACCACCACCCGTGGAAGTAAGGTAAGGTTTCCTATTACAAAAATATTCAAATTTTAGAGTAATCAATAAAACTTCACATTCTAGAGATACATACTACCATAATATGTAAAATCAATATTTCTGCTGTTTAATCCTGTTTTTTTTACAGTGCACGTACCCAAAAGTAGCAAAATTAGACCAGATATTTGTCATGATTCTCGACATTTGCAGTTCAGGATCACCTGGCTGAAGAGTCTCCCAATACACGGTATTGTTTAGTAAATAGATTAGTTCGTCCAGATGAGCTACACCTGAATAAAAGAATGAATGTAAATACAAATTTTGTTAACTTTTGAAAATTAAAAGTGTAAAAAAGTCAAACTATATTTTTTGTATCATTTTACCCCAGTCTTTAGGATCAGCTCCTACTAATTCCACAGAACTATATCGACCTTGATATGAGAATTGATAGCCGTAAACTGGCATTCCTGTAAATCTGGAATGATAACGCATCGATTCCAACCCACACTCCAAAAAATATCGGTCGCCAATTATCTATAATGCCAAATATATAATTGTTTAAAATCTACTTAAAAAAAATATCATGTTATTTTGGAAATAAATATTTTACAAGTATCCACGTACATTTGAAAAGTTATGTCTCGTCTCAAAATTGAGCTGATTATTCCCCATATAAAAATCCCACACTTGTTTCGTCCTGTTTCCATCCAAAGCCAGAACAATCGGACTTATCCTATCCCACTCGTTATTCACTTCGGACACAGTGGTTGGATCTTGGATCATGGCAGATACCAAATAAGACAACTCATGAGTATTAAAACCCGTAATCCATGGAACTTTGTGAGCTCTGCCTTTTCTGTAAATGTCCTCTGGCTTTTCTATCAAAAAAGCTCCGGAATGGTTATGTTCCACAGTTGGCCCAAATACCAAAAAAGGAAATAGACTCCACTCAAGAAAAGATAGCTGAAGACCGGCTATTGACTCGGCAGGAACATTTTGCAGGCATTGGACCATGTCGCGGGAGGAACTAGTGGTACAATTTACGGCTTGTGCAACACGTTTTGCTGTTTCCGTTGCATTTTGAAAGACACTCCAATAGCATAGTGCAGAACCGCTTTCNTACAATTTACGGCTTGTGCAACACGTTTTGCTGTTTCCGTTGCATTTTGAAAGACACTCCAATAGCATAGTGCAGAACCGCTTTCAGAAATTGCTCGGTGAAATAGGCCTCGGGAAAGGGGAGACACCATTAGAAGATGAACAGCACCAGCGCCTGATGATTGTCCTATAAAGTAAATAAACCACATTTGCATTATTTTATTCCAAATATTTATCACTTTTATTTGTTAAAGTGGACCACTTACCAACTAATGTCACTGAAGTAGGGTCTCCACCAAAGTTTGCAATATTTTGCTGCACCCATTTTAGAGCAAGCATTATTCCAAATATTTATTACTTTTATTTGTTAAAGTGGACCACTTACCAACTAATGTCACTGAAGTAGGGTCTCCACCAAAGTTTGCAATATTTTGCTGCACCCATTTTAGAGCAAGCACCTTCGCACCAAAAAGTGTGGAATCAATCAATATTATAAATTACTGTTCCAAAAAAGAATGGTTTGCTTAAATTCTCACATTTGAAGTTTAACTACTTTACCATATCCTTCATTGCAGCATTACCACTTGCAGCGTCATCACCAGTGTTAAGGAAGCCAAGTGCACCGAGGACGAAAATTGAAGGTCACGAGGATGACGTCTTCATCAAGTAAGTATGCGGGACCGTAAATTCCTCCAGACCTGGGACAACATAACAATCCAACTTTACAAAACGCTCATGCATAATAATGATATTCTGTTCCAATCGGTGTTGTCTTACCCGTAAAAATATGCTCCGCCTGAAATGAAATGAAACCATGTATGTTTTCTCAATATTATTGTCAGTAAAATATTTCATTAGCATAAATGTATGCAACTATAAACTAGACACATTGGATTAGATATAAACATACCATGAATAAATACCATCACTGGAAGCCTTGGATTTTGGTTATACGGTCGTTGCGGAATCTGTAAAATGCGAACAATAATTGTCATTTTTTATCATGAAACCTGCAGCGAAATATAATACAACTGAAAATATACTTACATATACATTTGTATAAAGACAATCCTCCTGCCTGAACCAAATTTTCAAATGATTAATGACATTTTTTAATGAACTTTTTGCCTTGGTTTTGACTTTTATTATTACCCATGAATTTGCATCTGTTGCACAAAATCCAGCTGAACACACGACGGGCTCTCGGCAATCGCGTCTCTGGTTCCATTCCATGGTCGATTTCTACGTGGAGCCTGAAAGTGTTCAAGTCGACCACATATATGTAAATCATTATGATGATAATTAATTTGCTAATAGTTATTCAGTTGACATTCAGATCAATTAAATACCTGAAAACGTAACGGTCCTTCAGGTGGCTGAGCAAACGGAATGGATTGAAACGCAGAAATTGGTCTGCCAGAGACAGTGGTCATTGTAAACCCTCGTAATGCCCCATCCCTTGTAACCACCACAGGATTACTTGTAATTTTAGATTGATTATATCTATTCCGATTGGGACGAAGGACATCCGCTCGGGTAACTAAATGCCCTTCCTGCTTGTAATGAGGATGATAACTTTTGTACCATGGCTGTTGAAAACGTGCACTTGTATGCCCGCATATGCAAACTATAAACAGTCCCACTAACGATAAAAATTTACACAAAATCATAGTTGACAGAGTAATCTGACGAAGATGATGACTAGATATCTTGTTGGCACAAAACAGAAAAAAGTATAAAAATCACAGTCATAACTTTAAAAAATAGTTTCAAGAAATGCTACTCTGCTTCACTCTGTTGTACTCTGGACTGCACATATCCACTTGTAAACACCAAATGAATATAATTTACATATAGCTTGCATAAAATTTACGAAAAATATAAATAACACTCTAGGTATAAAGTAAGAGACTCTGATATAGCTTAACTTAAATGTGGTAATAAGTAATTACTACTTTTATTGCAGATAAAAATACAAACGAACATGAGTAGCCAATTTATTGTAAAATGAATAGAGTGAAGATTCCAATATATTTCCAGTGCACCGGAAGTTTATATGATGAGGAAGGACATTCACAATTGCTGGAGATGCAATCTCTCTCTCTCTACTAGCGCCTATGTGAACTTTAACTTTTGCAGATCGTGAAGTTCAAGACTGCACTGTTGACTGTATATTTAAGAGTGCAGGATAACCTTCCAACAAAAAATACACGTGCACGTGAGAAAATATTTTCTGGGATTTGAAGGGGCATGCATACTGTGTCTACCTATGCGAATATCAGTTTGATGTGCACTGAGCACACAAAATGCAGCACACAAATGTTTGTAAAACACGGATTTTTTATTCATGTTATGTTTACAGCACTGTTTTAAATTGATACAGAATTAAATTCCGTATCAATGAATAAATGTTCCCAAACGTATAGCAATGCAATGGCTTAGTTGGATTTAGACCACTTATTTATATACCTCAAAGCTGTTTCAAGTTCAAAGTCAATCCAAGCTCAATCAATGTGGCACATAACTAGTAATTACACAAACTATTATAGCATTACAAGGTGTGTGTTGATTAAAAAATGGCATGTTATAAAGAGTGTTTTAATTACACAATTTACACCTGGTTTTTTATGTAGTATATATTTCTGAGATGATTTTTGCTTGTTTTTCCAATAACTGGGAAAAAGTGCCACAATTAAAAGCAGATTGGTTTTTGTAAAGATGCATCTAAATTACCAACAGAATTAAAAAAGCTGTTTAAAAAATGTGACGATAAATTTTCTTATTATTTGAGCTAATTGTATAAAGCCTACAGGTCACCCATCAACCCCGTTAATTTAACGGCGACGGCGATTAGCATGAAATAATATTATGAATTATAATAATAAATAACTACATGAGTATTAAAATGTTGTACAAAGATACGTCGTATATGGACCACTTGTATTGGAGCTACATAAAGCCATGTAGCATTCTTTTCCATCACAAATTTTACTTTGGGACATATGCTCCACGTGGAATAATGATGCTCTGTTGGAAAATTTACTATCCTCATCAATCTTCTGCTTCCCTTGAATTTCATCAGAACAATAATCGAATGAACATAACTATACTCTCTCTTATTTTAATTAACTATTTAAGGCAAACTATTTCTCCGCATGAGCTACGGAGTATATTGTACTGCACAAGGGCAGCACTAAAATAAGAGCAATGGAGCATGCCGTGGCAAGTCTATTAAAATATGCAAAAACCGCAAAATAATATGAAAAAATTGTAGGTGTTTTTTTTGCAGAAATATGGATTTAGCCTGCAATCAATGTCATCATTAATTGTAGACGAGCAAATTAATGTTGTCAGAGATAACCACATTTGATATGTCGCTAACAAATTGTATATAAAATCCAGAATGATTTAAATATTGGGCCCAGCATTCCTATAAAAACATCAACCATGAATGTAAATACAAGCTTTATTAAGCGACACTTACCGACCTATTGTTATGGCTTATGGTGCACCAACATGAAAATGGAAGACAGCTATAAGGGGCATTCATTTCCGGGGTTTCGGGTTTAACTTATCCAAACGGTCCCTCGAAATTATGACCAAGGGTAGGCATTAACTTGGATATTTTCATTACTTTGGCTTGGTGTTCAATATCCTGTTTGCTGAAATTTGAACAGAGACTCGCACTCAACTGATACTTCAGATGTACTTCTTGTGTCGTTCATTTATGTAGTCATTTTATCATATAAAACTTTTATTAATTGCTTTGACGCATTTTACGCCACAGTCAAACTCAAACTGAATAAAGGGAATATAATATTATGTGTAGCATAAATCCATTAATTTGTTGAAATTGAAGAAAAACCGCAAAATGATAATAAAAGAATGGACACACAATTTAATAAGTTAAAATCGAATATACTAAAAGCGTTGTAATTAACTGTACCACGAAAAATATGTTTTCGAATCTGCCGTTTGCCTGAAATGACCACATTCATTAATGGAAAGACGAAGGTTATTCATTATTCCATTTACAAAAATTCATATAAAATCTCCAAAACATTGTATCTTGTGCCACCATTACCAAATGGATTTTGTTTCCATTTGCAATAATTTGTATTTTTCCTTTGCAAATTATAATCATGGGGTATCTTTCAACATTCATTGTACTAACGCTAGGCTGGGACATGGCATTTGCTGCTTCCACAGCTAGCAATCCAACAATAAACCGGGATTATGCCAGAGTTCAGGTACGTCGAGTTGAAAAACGTTCCACTGAAGAGGTTGGTCCATCTTACCATGTCAGTGTGGATGGTCTCGGGGAGCAATTGAGGTTACACCTGCGATCCCCCAGCTACTCTGTCTTCGCCCCTTCATTCCAGTACCTGGAAGCCAATGAGAATCCGGAAACAGGAGAGCTACAATTGATAGATTCCACTCCCACCAAACAAGAGTTGAGATCAATTGAAGAAAACTTTTTCACCGACCACGATTCCAACGCTGCAGTCTCCCTAAAACGAGGGGCAAATGGAGACGGAGAAGCTTACCAGCTCAGTGGACGTATTAACGACATTTCCATCGTCAACAAAGGAGATGCAAGTAACATCCACGAACTCATCAGAAGGGAGACATCCGATGACGGACCCAGCGACTATGTTGACCTTAACCGTACCCTCACTCCTGGAAAGACTTCCCGTGCAACATCAACCGCCACGCCAGAAGTATTTATCATTTTTGACTACGCCAACTCTCGCAATTTAGGCAACAATCGTAACAAAATCATAGACTATCTTGGTGTCTTTTTCCACGCCATCAACAACCGGTATGCTACAGCAACGGATCCTAAAATTTCCTTCCGTATATCCGGACTCACCGCAATAAATTCCTTGAAAGCGCAACCCTACATGGAAAATAATAAGGTGTCTGGTGGCTACGATATTGACAAGACGCTTGATGACTACGCACGCTGGCTTTACACAAACAACCAAAAGACCCCCAAGTACGACCTTGGTGCATTGATAACTGGCACAGACATGAAGGCAAAAGACAGTGGAGGAACATACACTTCCGGCGTTGCAGGCTTGGCTTATCTTAAAGGGTCGTGCTGGAATTATACCAGAGACAAACAGTATCTTGGTTCCTCCGTCACAGAGGATATTGGAGGCTACTACGATGGAGTATTTAGCGTCGCACATGAGTTGGCACACAACCTAGGCGCTCCTCATGATGGAGATCCAGGTGCGGAGGACTGCTCATGGGAGGACGGCTACATTATGAGTTATAAGGGCTGGGGTACCAAAAATAAATTTTACTTTTCACCTTGCAGTTTAAGCTTGATGAAAGGACTGATTGACTCCAAGCAGGGGGCTTGCACAAAGTCGAAAGAGGGCAGTGAGGCATTCCCGATTTCTGATGATAACATTGGACAACGCTATGATATGACACAGCTATGTGTCAAGTATACTAATAGTACTGATGCTGTTCCCGACCCGAATACCAGCGCAGATTCTCTCTGTAAAAATCTCAAGTGCAGATATCCTACGCCTAATAAGCCAGCGGGATGGTATTCAATCAAAACTTTAAATCATCCTCCGGGTGATGATTCTCCTTGTGGGGATGGTGGCAAATGTATTGATGGGGATTGTGTTGAATGATCCTGAAAATACCACATTACATTTTGAATACACATATATTAAATTACTATTACTTTATCAGACCATAATAATATGTTATTGCATAAGCTGTGAAGATATATACCTATACATATGTTATGCATTATTAATTTCCTTCCACCTGTAATTACGAGCTTCATAACAAATTAGCCAGAGATTTTAATCTCTTTGAAAAAAAGTACATTGAATGTAAAATAAATTGGGAATTATTGAAATGGACTTCATGCATGAAATTGCACACATATAATTTTGCTTCTCATTTCATTACCAATGCAATGCCGCGTGGTGTGAGAACAAAACAAAATGGTAATGGAGCACCTCAAATAATAATCATCAAACACACCTACTAAAATGATAGAGGTATAGAACCATATACGCTACCTATGCACCAGCGGAGGTGATTGGGTGGCTCAAAGTCCAGTCCACACTCCAAGGTTTAATGTGCAAGCAAATAGTGCAAAAGCAACAAGTGGTGAAGTAATATAGTCTTACGTTAATAATCTCAAAAGTGTATCTAATGAAGAAAATAAACAGCCGACACAGTTCCACATGTACATGGACTTGTCTCTTGGTGTATGGAGTATGGACCTGTTGTGTGCATAGTGCATATTATACATAAAGTACGTGTATTATAAAAGCTAAATATGTTGTGTGATTTTCCAAATGTCATCTTGTCGCATGCTATATACACTTGTTTTTATTCCATATGATGATGATGATGGTATTACAAAACAGTTTTATATGTAGAGATACCTAATTGATCTCTTTTATATGTACACATTTTGACATTAAACTGAACTTGATAAATTAGCAGCAAGGAAAAGCTGACATAAAGTATTTTGCTCGTGTGGGGTTTGTGTGTGAAGAGAGTCCTCTCAATAATTTGATCACAGCTTGTAACCAAAATAATATTCACCTAAAGTCGAAACTGTTTAATAAAAGCTAAAATGGCTTCTATAAACAAGTTAATGACGAGCGTGAAGCTTCTTAACAGTGCAAGGGGACTTTCCACAAGTTCAACCCTGAGGGCTATCCAAAATGTAACCGTGATTGGGGCTGGTACAATGGGCGCAGGAATTGCCCAGGTAAAAAAAACTATCCAGAATCCCGATTAATACAAGCTTTTCAATAAGCATATATATTCCATGTGCCTTTTAAAATTTATGGAGGTGGATAATCTATTTTTACACAGGTTTCCGCTGCGGCTGGCAATAATGTCAACCTTGTCGATGTCAATGAGAAAGTATTGGGTAGCTCCAAGAAAACTATTGAGACAAGCTTGGGCAGAATAGCCAAAAAGATATACAAGGTACTTGTTGGCATTTTGGTTTATATATTAAATACGCGTGAATTTCAGTGGATAATAAGTAGAAGCAAGTAATGAGGAATTTATTTCAATAATTGCTTTGCATCTTATAATAGGATGATCCGTCAAAGGGAGAGCAATTTTGTCAGCAAACATTGGGGAGGATCAACTTTTTGACAGATAGAGAACAATCCGTCCAGTCTGCAGATTTGGTGGTGGAAGCAATCATTGAAAATCTTAAAATTAAACAGGATCTTTTTGAAGCTTTGGATGCCGTAAGTTTTATGCACTTACAAATTGCACATTTCACCTTTACAACAAACTTTCACATACGAGCCAATGAAAGATTTACGAATCTGCTTGATTATGAATCTAAAATCTTCGTGCGAATTTTTATTTTTCGTACAGGTTGCACCAGAAAAGACCATCTTCACAAGCAACACTTCCTCCATCCCCATCAACGAGATTGCTCAACAAACCAAGCGCAAATGGTACAAATACAATGACAAGAAGGGTTAAAAAGATGACATCCTATAACGTTATCATCCATCTACTTATTCTCTATAATTTATCATGTCAAAATTCAAAAAGACTCAAATCGAATCCATGTCATGTCACCATTATAAAGTAACATAAATAATTTCCGTCTGTGATTATTATTAACACCAACACCACTTACAACTTAGTACTGAGTTTTTTAATTTATTACTTTTACATTAACATTTGCATCACTGGCAGAAGCGCGATTCGTCTCACTCTCGATACTCATGTCTTCCTTGCTTCGGCTATCTTTTATACAGGTTCCATTTTTTCTATATCATTCAAAAAATTGACAATTATTAAATTTATTTCCTGTTCCTCAAAAAGCATGGCATGGCTCCTCCTCCCCCATCTTGTGGGAACATCTACTCTTCCACACATCATACACTTGAGATATCGGGCAATTATGGTGATTATCTCTCATAAAAGGTCATTACAATTATTATTTTCCACATATTCCCTTTTTCTAACAGATTTTTTTCTACTTTGAATTTACATTCGAGCCCATTCTGATGATAAACTCTGTCCTGTGAAAATTTGACATGCTTCCTTTAAACACTACTTTTACCCCTTACCGATCGCAATGTGTCTATCAAAAATACACTTAGATCCCACTTTAGGCACACATTTCTCCTCATATCCCATCTTACACTCGATTGATGTTACCAAACGCAAGATAATTTTATAATTAACTATTGATTTAAAAATAAATTATTTTTCGCGTTTCCTTTCTTCGTGAATTCCTAATGGACGCCTTTAATCCTGCAAATTGTTTCAGTTTAAATTTATTATATCATATCCTACATCACAGTATACTGTAAACTCATAACCATACACCATAATCCTCAGCTAAACAAACACAGAATATTTGAGATCATTGATCATTCATTGATTTGAAATCCTTTAAAAAATGTGGCATTTAAGCTTTTGTCGCCTTCCGGATAAAACAAAAATTCATCCCAATACAGTGCATTGAGACTGGAAGGGTTCATATTGAATTTTCTAATAATGCTAGCGACATTCACAGTATGAAGGGGTCCCTAAAATGTACTTACCTATTTCACATATCACAATAATGTATGTACATGTTGAGTGTGAGGTACAACAGTTACCTGTGCTATAAATAGTTTTTAAAACTGCAACTGCATATTGCTTTTCAACGGCTTAACCTGCAGCTTTTTTACTTTTCCATTTAATACCATGTACTAAAATTCTCAATCTTTTAGTCTACAAATAGTTTGCTACATGTAGCTAACTTTAGAGCACATTGATTTTGTTTATTTAAGTGTTCAAATCAAAGTA